>APFE030744179.1:82725-121833 GCA_000404065.3 Pinus taeda
AGAAATAAAAATATTTCTAGATTAATTTTACTTTAAGTGTTATTTTTATTGGTTTTTTATTAAGTCAAGAGGTGCGGAGATGAAACTCGTGGTGTGAAGACTCGACCCGAAATCACTAAAAATATGCACTTAGGATGATCAAACAATCTTTTCTCTTCAATGAAATTCTAGCTAGGAAAGAGTTTGAGAATGCAAATGCGTGTTAAACACAAATCTTTCTTAATAAACAAATTTAAAGAAGAGTTTTTGTTCCAATGCACTCAAAACGAGACAACTAGTTATTTGCACAAGAATTTCCTTTTTCATTCAAACGCTCAAATGCTACCAAAACAAACTTTTTTCAAAAGAGATATTTGTATTTTTATAAAAAAACACTCAAAACTATGACTAAAGCAAATCTTGAGAAAACTATGAATAAAGCAAATCTTGAGAAAACTATGAACAAAGCAAATCTTAAGATCTAAAAACTATAAAAAACTACTTGAAGTAAAAGCTTACAAAATGTTTTTGTTTTAAGGATGTTTTACTTGGCGATAAGCATACCAAGGACTAACTTGTTCAGAATCACAAATCAATCAAAAACAAATGATTTTTGTTCTTTTTTGTAAAAGTGAAATCCAAACTTTTAACACAAGCTTTTCGAAATTTTGGAAAGAGAAAACTCAAGATGGATTCCTCAACAAAGGTAGATTTTGCAAATGGTCAAACTCATAAGAGGCCAGTAAAAACCAAGGTGATCTAAGGCTTCTATGCTTCTAAGCTCTGAGCTACTACACGACCAAAATAAAAATCAAGACTGGCAACCAAAACTTCTAGGAATTTCACCTAAAACCCTAACACCAATGAAATTAAACCAAGGAAAGCTTTTGACAAGTCACATGCAGGTCTTGGAAGAGGATAACAACACCTAAACCAAGATAAAACTAATTTCAAGAGTACAAATCAAGTTTTCCAAAAATTTAGCAGGGTTCGCAGGCTCAGAGTTTGCACAGGTGCGTGCACGCTCTGTGTGCAAAGTAAACATGCATAGAGGTACGCACTGTGATACAAGCACAGGGTGCAGACTTCTCCTAAAGTTATGAAAACCCAAAAAAAACCTAGATCCACTAAATCCACCCAATTCCACACACAACAAGCCAAAAACAGGAACAAACAGGCAAGTTTCTCAGGTCAAAGAAAAACAAGGAAAACAATCAAGTCCCCAGCGGAGTCACCATTTTGTCACGCGGAATGAGTCGAGGTTGCAGACAAGATCGACCTTCCTAGTATCTAAAGATATCTAGTGACAAGAAAGCCAATAAAAAACTATCTTTCTCTAAATATGAAATCAAAACAAAGGCAAACAAGTGTTTTAGGCCTACCTTGGATCCAGTGCAAGTTTGTGGAAGCCTCGCTCCCTCGCTCCAAATGAGCTTCCTTGAAGTGTAAGTCTGCAAAAACAAACAAGAAAACAAATTAAATAGCACCTGAAAAGCCAATATCATAAAGCATATTCATCATAATGATCAAGGAGATTATGAAACAAACCACATAAGACAATTTGTTGATAAAAATGGATCTGATTGTATTAATTCAAATGAAAGAAGAACTTTACAACCTGTGCCTTGATGCTGTACAAGCTCCTCCCAGGGTCCGACAAGAAGTCTCCTCTACTTTGACAAGTTTCACTCACTTCCCAATGAAACCAAAAGGTATGTGATCTCTCCTCTCAAGTTTAACTAGGAAGTCCCAATTCCATCAGCATTTACCCTCAAAATGTTCAGCTTCTAACCTCTCCATCAACTGACCCAATGCCTTAATTTATAGTGCAATGGAGGGAAGTTACTAGGTCCTCCTTCAAAGGGATAAAGCCCTCCTTCAAAGGGATAGCTCCTCCTATCAAGGGATTAGCTCCTTCTCTTTTCGGATGCATGAACCACCTTAGAGCGAACAATCCACGTCAAAATCCTTCTAGAAACATCTAGAATTAACCCAAAAGTGAGTTTTTTAGGATAAACTTGCGCCTTTTTTACTTTTACAGGGGTACGCACCCACCCCTTTACAAACAAAGTGTGCAGGTACGTAGGTAATATGAACAAAGGGTGCAGGTCCGTAGGTAAAAGTAGGAGAAAGTGTGGAACCAGAGCAATATTGATTTTCAATGTCTTTCTCTCATTTGCAAAGTTTGACATGAAGAGCTAAGGTCTGAGACTTGCTTAGGAGGCTAGTATAAGTGATGATAGACTCATACTGACTGCAAATAATCATGGTGACGATATTTTTGTGTAACACATGGGTAGGTCTATCAAGCTGACATTACATTACAAAAACAAGGGCAGACAACCCTGTGACTCTATTATGACTTCACACTCCGCGCCCACAAATCGCAGAGTCTTTACAAATGACTTGGTCAAAAATTGGGCTTTAAGACCCAAAACATGCCTTGGGGGGATTCCATGCCCAACAGGCCCTCAACACAAACATCATGACTCACCCTCGAGTCACTCTGTCGGTGCGGAGATCTTCATGCGGATTCCCTCCAACTTGCTTGAACCGCTACAAGGTCGGCAACGCACTGAGCGACTGCCTGTTGAATCTCTTGTACCCGTTGTTCCGAGACCGCGATGTCAAAACTGCTTCCCTGGACCTATTCCTACGTCCCTTGCATTTGTTCAAGCTTGCCTTCAATTGTTGTTGTGATATTGAAGGCCTCGTCGATCCAAGGCTAAACACACGCCTTAAGGACTGCTTCTTTGTGTCGTGTGGCCACATGTTCTTTCAGCACTTTGGCCGGTTGCATTCGCGTGAGCCTCTGAGTGAGGGTTACCATAAGCACGGTCCCTTTGACATTGTTGTACTACTGTTGGAGCTCACGCGCTTCTGTCTCTGAGCGTTGGATGTTGGGGTCCTCCAACAAATTCGTGAGGACCTCAAATGATTCCTCCAACATTCTAGCGCAGTCCCTTACTACACTACCGATCTCTTCCATCCCTGATGCAATAGCATTGGCGCGTTGTTCTCTTACTTCCGGAGGGGTGGACGGCTGCACCTTTAACTGCAACTCTGCTATCTGAAGGTTCAGCTCCAACTGAACCTTAGTCATTTCTTCTCTTGCCTCACCCACCCCTGCTGCTAGTCAATGGATGCACGCCTTTACTGGCGCATCTGCTAGGATGGCTAGCTTAGGGACCATTTGACAGGATTCTTCCAGTACTTGTATCATATGCCTATTCTGTGACACCAATTTGTCGTGCTGCAAGCTCAAGTGGTCCATGTTGATCTTTTGCTCACTCAGCACTTGCAACGTGTGGTTCTCTCTAGCCCATAGTTCTATAGTGATCCCATCCTACAAAACGTATAGTGTCTCCCATGGGATTGCAACCATGTTGATCCCGAGACCCTTCAATGCGCTAATCATAGGCCTGTCAGCCTCATTCGTGGTGACCAGTGCCCATTCTAGCAGCACGATGGATTTTTTTGTCCGGGCACACAACATCTACTCTATTGCAGTTGTCCCTACTGTGAGATTGGTCAAGAGGGTACCAGTCTAAGGAGTGCACACCTGCAGCTCCTGCAGGTGCACTCTGAGGGCCCCCAACACAATCTGGTTCTCTTGCTCAAAATTTTGGAGGGCCTCGGAGGTGACATCATGCACCGTCTTGTCGATGTTGTGCAGATCACCCTCAGTAAGGGTGATCGATTCAATAGACAACTTTGATGCCTTGGCCTTCTTGCGCAGCCCCATCCACTCGCTTGGGTGCTAGTGCTTCAATTGTGTTGACGCAATTTGTGGGTCCGCACCGCCCTCTTCTTCCTTTGTTTCCTGCCGATGTGAAAGCGAATTTTGGCCCTCGCATGGCTTCTTGGTTGCCTCCTATGATGTAGATGCTACTACCTTTTTTGTTTTGCTACTGTCTGCACAGCGTCCCGCACCTCCTGCACTTTTATTGTCACTGCTTCTTGCCTTCTCTTCTCTGCCAACTATGCCATGCGCAATTTGGCCTCCTCTTTCTTCCTCTACGTCACAGACTTCTCCATTGCCACGATGTCTGGGGCACGCCACTCTAACGACCATGTCTCTAGTACATCAAAAATTACGTCATCCATGGCTACAAAGCGTAGCTCTCTCCATTGTTTGGTGGGGTCCTTGCGCGCTCTGAATAGATGTTGTGGAGATCCACTTTAAATTCTGCAAAACTTTATAGGTTGTTGTAGATAGTGGGTGATAACTGCAGCTTGCGGTTAATCCCCATTCTGAGATTCATTTCCACGAACACCTAGAACATTTTACTATCACGAATCCAATTTGTATCCTTCATAGCCTAGAGCGAAGCGTACTTCACAGCCTCCAGCAGATCCCTGTCAATTGTGGGAAGCTGACTATCCTCTGGAAATTCCCCTACCACGAGCACTATGGACAGCAGAAGCCATGCATAGTGAAACGTTTTTCCTTGTTCCTAGGCCTCGTGGAACTTTTCCAAGAACTCCTTGCAAAGGAACTCAGACCAGTTAAACTGACCCCCTCTGTGCACTTCTCACCAAGTGCCATCACTAGCGCGGGTACCTCTTCCGTCTGGCAATTGTGCATAACTTTACTCGCTAGTATTTGGATGGCCAAGTCACTGCTCTTACCCTCAGAGATGTCTGCGGGGTCCTCTCCTTGTTGGGTCTAAAATGCGAATGCAAATTAGAGTTTCATTTACTATCAATCTGGGTAAGTAAACTTCAAGGATCATCTAATATATATGGACTTATAGATAAACTAACCTAAGCTAGGTGAAGAAATATTAAAGATCCCTTACAGGAGACTGTTCATTAATATTTCTAATCAACTATTTAAACTAATAAAATTAAAGCTCTTAAACATTATTTTGATTGATTGCATGAAATATGAAAGCTCTCTTACAAGACATTATTTGTTTATATCTCAAGCATATAAATCAGAAACTTAAACTAATGAAATCAAACATTAAATAACAAATCAGATTCATTGAAGGAAAAAATAATACTTTCTTACAAAAGGTCATTTATTAATATTTCAAACATATGAACCTAATAATTCAATCTAATGAAATTCACAAACATAAAATAAAATATTACCAAAACAAAAGTGTACTTGCTAGGCAATGGGGATCCTTCCAAGGATTCACAAGCACACCAAAAGAGAAGTCAAATGTAGAGGATCAAAGAAGATCCATTTTATTCATCATAATTTTCAAAGTATAATGGCTATAAGCTCATATGATCCTAACCAAAACTATTCTAAATTCTATCTAGATTAACATTACTAGATTACAATGAAGGACTAGGTTCTAAGATTCTAAAAATTAAGATTAAGATTACAAATGAAGGAGATAAAACTCCTATTTATACAAAAGCTATGATGAAAAACTCATAGATTTAGATCCACTATTCCCTCCTTTGATCCACATATTTCTCAACCAATGGTGACATATAACCCTATCCTCCATGATCTCCTCCATGAGGTCCATGATCTTCTCCATGATCTCCTCCGTGAGGTCCATGATCTTCTCCATGAGGTCCATGATCTCCTCAAATTCGAATTTGAACATAGAGTGCCACATAAAGATGCCTTGGAAGCTTCCTTTGTACCTAAACATGTCAACATACTCATTCTAATTGTTAGGTATAAGTATATGGATATTATTTTCTAAAGTTTAACCATAAATTCACTTAAAAATACTAAGAATTAATAATGTTTTGGAAAACACAATGGTAACCCATTTAATGATGAAAGTGAAGTTGATGTGGTGACATGGTGGTGGAATAGAGGTGACAAAATGTGTGAATGGAGTGAATGTCGATGTATTTTAAGGATAATTCTTAGGCCCAACACTCCTTTGCATGGAAGCTAGGTAATGTGGTGAATTAAGTCGTCCGTGATGGTGATGGGCTCCTCCAACCACAAACACCCACCATGCACCAGGCAGAGAAGTTTCTTGATGATGAAAATTGTTATTTGGGTGCAGTAGAAATGCGACACCCCGAGCAGGTTTAGTAACCCTGCCTTTTCTACTTTGCGTAACCACTTTCACTGCTCCAACTCAGTAACTCCCGCCGCAATGTTGTGCGTGGGCCTTATGAGTTGTGTGGTCTCTAGGTGAGGGAACTTCTCGTGGTCAGCAAGATCCCAATCTTCAAATTTCAAGATAGGCACTTGTCCCACCTGCATGCCCTCAAAAATGACATTATCCGGGAGGAGCAGGGTCTAGAGAGAGCTCTTGCTTTCGTCGAGATCCTTAGGCACTTTTGCCTTCCCCTTCCACAAGGGGGATATAGGTGGGTAGCTTTTTTGGAAGGTGTGCAGGCTCAGTTTCTTCCTCCATGCCTTCGTCCTCGTCTTCTTCTATGATAAGGTCCTCCAATTCTTCCTCCTCTTCTTCATTTTCCAAGTTAACAGCTTTCCCTTTCTTCTCCATCGTTAACCTAGTGTGCAGCAAGTTTCGCGGGGACACACATGCAGGAACCATCGGCTATTTGTCTTTCTTCGGCCTCGGTGTGCACAGTGATTTAGGGATTTCTGCCACAATCCCGATGCCTTCAGGGGCATCCCCCATAGTCAGGGCCTACACGGCCTCTTCAATGATCATCTCTACAATTTCCATAACTTCCTCAAATCCCGCCATCGTGTTCATCCAGTTTTCTATCACTCGCGTAATCGGGGGCTCAATCAACGCTTTTCACAAGTCAACCAGGGCTCTGCTCAGAATGCGTGGGGTATACAACAGCTCAATTCGAAAATGACCAAGTGTTTTTCGTTTGGAATCCCTTTGTAATTTACAGCACCTTTTGAATTTGAATTCAATTGTTCCCCCCAAATCTCGTCCATTAATGCTCCCTTGGTGGCAGATTTTCCCAAATCTTGTCCATAACTCGCATCTTAAATGCCTGTTGCCTGCTCCATTTGGTCTCAAGTCAAGCATCGCACCGTGAATAGTGACTCCAATAGTCACTTTCCGACCAACCCAGGCAGCAGTGCAGCCCTCCTTGCGCGATCGTGGATCTTGTGACACCTTACTCCTGCGCACAGCTCCACCATTGTGCAGCTCCTAGGCAGAGTAGTTTATAGTCCTACGCCTCCTTTCAACTTCTTGGAGCACTAAGACTGTACTTCCCATGGCTAGGCAAGTGATCGCACCACCTGTATATGGTTTCATCCGGTCATCCATCTCTTTTCCTGAACGATACCCACCTTTTATTGTTATTGGCGATGTCGCGCACTTTATCATCTGCAGTGAACCACCATGGTTGATTCGTGTAGTAATATGCAGTCCATGCCAAGGCATCAGACTGATCAATTCACGGTGATTGTCCCCAAATTTTTCAATGTGATCATGCGCACCATGTTTTATCACCCTGGTCTTCTTATTGAGAAAATCCTCCTTTATCTCGTCCTCGAGCTTCTTGACTTCTGCTTCCACTAGACCGCTTTTCTCCCTTAATCGCACCCTTTCTTTCCCAAGTTCTTGGAGCCTAAAATTACCCTGTTGGATTTCTTCCATAGGTCCCAAGCATTCTGCTTCATTCGGTTGTGCGATCCCTTCTTCCAAGGCTCCGCGAACTGTCGTATCTGTCGGTGTTGCCATGTGTAGACTAGGCATTTCATGCTCTATGGGGATTACAGAGTGTGTTTCATACTCTAGCCTTGGAGGTGCCTGCACCGTTAATTTCTTGCACGCGGTTCTATAAGCCCATAGCACTGCTGGTACGCGCAAGTCCCAGTCAGTCCACTGCGCATTGTGGACCTTATTCAGTGCTTCGCATACTTTGTTAAATTCTTTTGCATGGATAATTTCCTATGCACTTGGTCTTTTTATACTCCGTGGTTTCAACCGGAGGGGTTGTTCGTGCCATTGCCTCACCTGCACATGCTTACTGACCGTGTCTCCTAACGTGAAGACTATGTACATCCATGCAGGTTTTGTACCATATGCCTGCATCCATTTGGACAAGTGGGCATGTGGACGGTCTCGTCCAACAATATTGTTTATTAATCGCATATGAGACTTCCCAAATCATATGTGTAGCATCCTCCTACATTCACGCCAATCCTCGAAGCATCTTTGGTGCATACCCCACTACCTCGCAGGTGTAGCGCGCAGTACCCATTTCAAAGCTTCGACACATTACTGCTCTGACACATCTCTTTCAAATCTATTCAAGAATTCATCTACCTCACTTAACCCATTATACGTCGGCAGATCCCTTACCTCCATTGATGCACAATGCAGTGATCTCGTCATCATGTTACAGTTCAGCGTGGTTACCTCGTGTAACTGGTTCTGCCATCATTCTATCTCCTTTTCAGAATCTAATGTGCAGGAGCTTTCACACTCCCATGATATTTATCCATCCGCAGTCCCTGCATTTAGAGGTGTAGGACTATAAACTACTCTGCTCGGGAGCTACGCAATGTAGAAGCTACGCATAGGAGTAAGGTGTCATAAGGTCCACGATCGTGCAAGGAGGGCTCCACTGCCGCATGGGTTGGCTGGAAAGTCATTGTTGGAGTCACTATTCACGATGTGATGCTTGACTTGAGACCAAATGGAGTGGGTGTTGGAGTCACGATTTCCGTTACACCAAAACCCGCAAGTGTTAGTAAACAGACACATCGCTAGTGTTAAGGACATGCCACGAAACACACGGGAGCGTTGGATCAACACCACCATTAACGGGGAGTGTAACAATCTTCGTGAGCCAGGTGTGTTTCGAACTCGAGACCTTTGGCTCTGATACCACTTGTTGGAGTCACGATTTCCGTTACACCAAAACCTGCAAGTTTTAGTAAACAGACACATCACTAGTGTTAAGCACATTCCACGAAACACACGGGAGCGTTGGATCAACACCGTCGTTAACGGGGAAATCTACCACCAAGGGAGCATTAATGAACCAAATTTGGGGGGAACAATTGAATTCAAATTCAAAAGGTGCTATAAATTACAAAGGGCTTCCCACCAAACAACACTTGGTTATTTTCGAATTGAGCTATTGTATACCCCGCGCATTCTGAGCAGAGCCCTGGTTGACCTATCCAAAGCGTTGATTGAGCCCCCGATTACGCGAGTGATAGATTTTTGGATGAACACGATGGTAGGATTTGAGAAAGTTATGGAAATTGCAGAGATGACCACCGAAGAGGCCGCGTAGGGCCTAACTATGGGGGATGCCCGTAAAGGCATCAATACTGTGGCAAAAATCCTAAATCAGCGCGCACGCTGAGGCCAAAGAAAGACAAACAGCCGATGGTTCCTATATGTGTGTCCCTATGAAACTTGTTGCACAATAGGTTAACAATGGAGGAGAAAGGTAAAGTCGTAAACTTGGAAAGCGGTGAAGAGGAGGAAGACCTAGAGGACCTTATCATCAAAGAAGATGAGGAGGAAGGCATGGAGGAAGAAACTGAGCCTGCGCACCCCCAAACAAAGTTTCCCACCTATATCCTCCCCACAGAAGGGGAAGGAAAAAGTGCCCAAGGATCTCGACGAAAGCAAGAGCTCTCTCCAGACCCCACTCCTCCTAGATAATGTCATTTCTTATGGCATGCACGTGGGATGGGTGCCTATCTTGAAATTTGAAGATTGGGATCTCGCTAACCACAAGATGTTCCCTCACCTAGAGACTGCGCAGCTCATGAGGCCCAAGCAGAACACCGTGGCGGGGGATACCGAGTTAGAACCGGGAAAGTGGTTAAGTGGAGTAGAAAAGGCAGGGTTACTACACCTGCTTTGGGTGTCGCATTTCCACTGCACCCCAATAACAATTTTTGTCATCGGGCAGCTTCTCTGCCTGGTGCATGGTGGGTGTTTGTGGCTGGAGAAGCCCATTCCCATCATGGACCACTTAATTCACCACATTACCTGGCTTCCATGCACAGGAGTGTTGGGCCTAAGAATTATCCTTAAAATACATCCACTTTCACTCCATTCACACATTTTCTCACCTCTGTTCCACCACCATGTCACCACATCAACTTCACTTTCATCATTAAATGGGTTACCATTGTGTTTTCCAAAACATTAATAATTCTTAGTATTTTTAAGAGAATTTGTGGTTAAAATTTAGAAATATTATCCATATACCTATACCTAACAATTAGAATGAGTATGTTGACATGTGTAGGTACAAAGGAAGCTTCCAAGGCATCTTTATGTGGCACTCTATGTTCAAATTCGAATTTGAGGAGATCATGGACCTCATGGAGGAGATCATGGAGGATAGGGTTATATGTCACCATTGGTTGAGAAATATGTGTATCAAAGGAGGGAATAGTGGATCTAAATTTATGAGTTTGTCATCATAGCTTTTGTATAAATAGGAGTTTTATCTCCTTCATTTGTAATCTTAATCTTGATTTGTAATCCCAATTTTTAGAATCTTAGAAACTAGTCCTTCATTGTAATCTAGTAATGTTAATCTAGATAGAATTTAGAATAGTTTTGGTTAGGATCATATGAACTCATAGCCATTATACTTTGAAAATTATGATGAATAAAATGGAGCTTCTTTGATCCTCTACATTTGACTTCTCTTTTGGTGTGCTTGTGAATCCTTGGAAGGATCCCCATTGCCTAGCAAGTACGCTTTTGTTTTGGTAAGCTTTTATTTTATATTTGTGAATTTCATTAGATTGAATTATTAGGTTCATATGTTTGAAATATTAATAAATGACCTTTCGTAAGAAAGTATTATTGTTTCCTTCAATGAATCTGATTTGTTATTTAATGTTTGATTTCATTAGTTTAAGTTTCTAATTTATATGCTTGAGATATAAACAAATAATATCTTGTAAGAGAGATTTAATATTTCATGCAATCAATCAAAATTATGTTTAAGAGATTTAATTTCATTAGTTTAAATAGTTGATCAGAAATATTAATGAACAGTCTCCTATAAGGGAGCTTTAATATTTCCTCACCTAGCTTAGTTTAGTTTATCTCTAAGTCCATATATAATGGATGATCCTCAAAGTTTACTTACCCGGATTAATAGTAAATGAAACTCTAATTTGCATTCGCATTTTAGACCCAACAAGGAGAGGATCCCGCAGACATCTCAGAGGGGAAGAGAAATGACTTGGCCATCCAAATACTGGCGAGTAAAGTTATGTGCAAGTGTCGTACGAATGAGGTACCCGCGCCAGTGGTGGCACTTGGTGAGCAGTGCATAGAGGGGGTCCAGTTTAACTAGTCCGAGTTCCTCTGCAAGGAGTTCCTGGAAAATTACCGCGAGGCCCAGGAACAAGGCAAAACGTTTCACTATGTATGGCTTCTACTGTCCATAGTTCTCGTGGCAGGGGAATTGCCGGAGGATAGTTAGTTTCCCACAATTGATAGGGATCTACTGAAGGCCGTGAAGCATGCTTCGCTCTGAGCCATGAAGGATGTGAACCAGATTCGTGACAGTAAAATATTCTGGGTGTTCATGGAAATGAACCTCAAAATGGGGATTAACCGCAAGTCGCGGTTATCACCCACTGTCTACAATAACCTGCAAAGTTTTTCATAATTTAAAGTGAATCTCCTCAACATCTATATCAGAGTGCGCAAGGGCCCTACCAAGCAATGGAGAGAGCTACTTTTTGTAGCCACGAATGACGTAATTTTTGATGTACTAGAGACATGGTCGTCAGAGTGGCGTGCCCCAGACATCGCGGCAATGGAGAAGTCTGTGACGTAGAGGAAGAAAGAGGAGGCCAAATTGCGCATGGCGCAGTTGGCAGAGAAGAGAAGGCAAGAAGCAGTGACAGCAAAAACACAGGAGGCGTGGGACACTCCGTAGACAGTAGCAGAATAGAAAAGGCAGCAGCAACTGCAGCACAGGAGGCAGTTGAGAAGCCACGCAAGGGCCAAAAGTCACTTTTGCATGGGCAGGAAACAGAGGAAGAGGAGGGTAGCGCAGACCCACAAATCACATCGACACAACTGAAGCGTCAGCACCCAAGCGAGCGGATGGGGCTGCACAAGAAGGCCAAGGCATCAAATTTGTATATTGATCCAATCACCCTTACTGAGGATGATCTGCACAACATCGGCAAGAGAGTGTGCGATGTGACCTCCGAGGCCCTCCATAAGTTTTCACAAGAGAACCATATTGTGTTGGAGGCCCTCAGAGTGCAGTTGCAAGAGTTGCAGGTGTGCACTTCTCAGACTGGTACCCTTTTGACCAACCTCGCAGTGGGGACAACTGCAATAGAGTAGATGTTGTGTGCCCAGACAACAAACACCATCGTGCTGCCAGAAGGAGCACTGGTCACCACAAATGATGCTGATAGACCTACGATTAGCGCACCGAAGGGTCTCTGGATCAACATGGATGCACTCCCATGGGAGAGACTATACGTTCTGCAGGATGGGATCACTATAGAACTACGGGCTAGGGAGAATCGCGTGTTGCAAGTGCTGAGTGAGCAAAAGCTCAACATGGAGCAGTTGAGCTTGCAGCACGATGAAGTGGTGTCACAGAATAGGAATATGCTACAGGTAATGGAAGAAGCCTGTCAGATGGTCCCTAAGCTAGCCATCCCAGCAGAGGCGTGCATCCACCGACTAGAAGCAAGGGTGCCTGAGGCACAGGAAGAAATGACTAAGGTTTAGTTGGAGCTGAACCTTCAGATAGCATAGATGCGGTTAAAGGCTCAGCCATCCACCCCTCCAGAAGTAAGAGAACAGTGCACCAGTGCTATTGCATCAGGGATGGAAGAGATTGGCAGTGCAATAAGGGACTACACTAGAATGTTGGAGGAATCATTTGAGGTCCTCACGAATCTGCAGGAGGACCCCAACATCCAATGCTTAGAGACAGAAGCGCGTGAGCTCCAACAACAGTACGACAATGTCAAAGGGACCACGCAGATGGTAGCCCTCACTCAGAGGCTCACGCGAATGCAACTAGCCAAAGCGCTGAAAGAACAGGTGGATGCAGCACGGCACAAAGAAGTAGTCCTTAAGGCACACGTTCAACCTTGGATCGATGAGGCCTTCAGTATCACAATAGAAATTGAAGGCAAGCTCGAAAAAATGCAAGGGACGTAGGAATAGATCCAGGGAAGCAGTTCCGACACCGCAGTCTTGGAAAAATGGGTACAAGAGATTCAACAGGCAGTCACTCAGTGCATTGCTGACCTTGTAGCGGTTCGAGCAAAGTTGGAGGGACTCCGCGCAAAGATCTCCGCACAGACAGAGTGACTCGAGGGTAAGTCACGATATTTGTGTTGGGGGCCTGTTGGGTATGGAATCCCCCCAAGGCATGTTATGGGGCTGAAAGCCCAAGTTTGGACCAAGTCCTTTGTAAGGACTACACAATTTGTGGGCGCGGAGCGCGAAGTCATAATAGAGTCACAGGGTTGTTTTCCCTTGTTTTTATAATGTAATTTCGGCTTGATAGACCTACCCATGGTTGCGAACCATGGGATTGCATAAATAGAGCGAGGCTCTAAGTGTATAATATAGTGAAGAAAAAGGAATAGAAAAGAAGCATGAGGAGTCTAAGAGCTTGAGTCGAAGTGTAAAGTGTGTCATGGGTCATAGAGTTGGAGAAGGCTCTGCAGCTGTGTGCGCAGAGGCCTAGTAGTCCGCAACTTAGTGCACAGACCCCTGCAACTGAGTGCATAGGGCAGGTCAAGTCTATAACCTTGGGAGAATTAATAAAGATATTTTTATCATATTTTTGTGTATCTTTTCCTTCTTCATGTGTTATTGGGTATAATTTGCAAGTTTACTATTTATTGGTTGTGCGAACTTATATGTATGCACTGTATAAATAAATATAACACAAGGCTTCTACTTACGCGAAGATAACTAACCGGTGTAAAAAGGCAAGATCGATCTTGGGTATGATTTAGGGAAATAGTGCAGAACACTGCTCCAGCAGCGCGGAAGCCCCACAACCCCTGGTTAGGGTTGTACGAAGGTGAATCTATCAGGGAGCGAAGGCCAGGGAAGTGCGCAAAGCAACCTATGTGCAGGGACTAGTGGTTGGACCAAATCAAACCCTCAAACATCTCAAGGGTGCAGAAATCTAGGCAAAGTAGTTTATAGTCCTATGCCTCCTTTCAACAGCTTGGAGCACTAAGACTGTACTTCCCACGGCTAGGCAAGTGACTGCGCCACCTATATAGGGTTTCATCGGGTCATCCATCTCTTTTCTTCAACCATACCCACCTTTTATTGTTATTTGTGGTGTCACACACTTTATCATCTGCAGCACGCCACCATGGTTGATTTGCGTAGTAATATGCAGTCCAAGCCAAGGCATCAGACTGATCAATTCGCGGTGATAGTCCCCAAATTTTTCAGCGTGATCATGCGCACCATGTTTTATCACCCTGGTCTTCCTATTGAGAAAATCTTCCTTTATCTCACTCCCGAGCTTCTTGACTTCCGCTTCCACCAGAGCCTTTTTCTCCCTTAATCGCACCCTTTCTTTCCCAAGTTCTTGGAGCCTAAAATTACCTTGTTGGATTTCTTCCTCAAGTCCAAGCATTCTAGTTCATTCAGTTGTGCAATCCCTTCTTCCAAGGCTCCACGAACTGTTGTATCTATCAGTGTTTCCATGTGTGGACTAGGCATTTCATGCTCTATGGGGATTACAAAGTGTGCTTCATACTCTAGCCTTGGAGGTGCTTGCCGTCAATTTCTTGCACATGGTCCTATAAGCCCATAGAACCGCTGGTACGCGCAAGTCCCAGTCAGTCCACTGCGCATTGTGGACCTTGTTTTGCACTTTGCATACTTCGTTAAAGGATTCTACATGGATAATTTTATGTGCACTTGGTCTTTCTATACTCCATGGTTTCAACCAGAAGGGTTGTTTGCGCCATTGCCTCACCTGCACATGCTTACTGACTGTGCCTCCTAACGTGAAGACTGTGCACATCCGTGCAGTTTTCGTACCATATGCCTGCATCCATATAGACAAGTGGGCATGTGGAACGTATTGCCTTGCAATCTTGTCTATTAATCGCATATGAGGCTTCCAAAATCATATGCGCAACATCCTCCTGCATTTGCGCCAATCCTCGAATCTTCTTTGGTGCATACCCCACCACCTCGCAGGTGTAGCGCGCAGTACCCATTTCAAAGTTTCAACACATTGCTGCTCTGACACTTCTCTTTCAAATCTATTCAAGAAGTCATCTACCTCACTTAACCCATTATAAGTAGGCACATCCCTTACCTCCATTGATACACAACGTAGCGATCTCTTCATCATGTTACAGTTCATCATGGCTACCTTGTGTAACCGGTTCTGCCATCATTCTATCTCCTTGTCAGAATCCAATGTGCAGGAGCTTTCATGCTCCCATGAGATTCGTCCATCCGCAGTCCCAAGATATCTACGATCCCCGCATTCGGATTGTCATTGGAATGCTTAATTTACCAGGTCAGCATGTGATCCTGCAGAGCGTTGACCAACGTTGCTTTCTTTACATTATCATCCATGACTCCCTATGCTTCCCATATAGCTTTTATTATGAACCAAAACTAGTTTGGATCTTCACTTCCTACTCCCTTGAACGCTAGCAACTTTACCACGCTCTCCATATTGACTCGCGATGGTAGTGGAGGTGGTATGGGCGAAGATGGGGGTGAAGACGGTGAAACTGGCGGTGGTGTGGGCGAGGGTGGTATGCATGAAATCCTTTGCCTTATCAAATTGATTTCACTTCATAGTGAGACCGTCATGAGCTCTTCCTCGCCCCCTTGCGGAGGTGAAATCAAGGGGCTAGTTTCTAGTTCCGCACTACCTTCGTTTCTATAGATCCTCCCACTTCGCGTAGCCCCAAACATCAATTTATTTGCATAACCCACTTTTCACACAGTAGAATTTTAATCCAAGTGTTCAAAGATTTAACATACTTACCTCACAATCCTTTGAGGAAGCATCATTCTGCCTCGCTATAGTTGACTGAAGTATCTACCGCAAACTCGGTGATGAATCCTCCTATAATTCGATTGAGCTAGTGATCAACAATGCGCACAATCTTATCCTCCAATGCTTCCAATCTGTGCACCAATTCTGGAGTCCACATGATAGGTCTGTCAAGCTTGCACCTTCCTTGGCTATCTACTAGCTTCACAATCCCCTCGTATAGCTTAGTAGGGAAATATGCGAGGAAAATTTTGTGGATCTATGTGTATAAGTAGCAGTTTAACCACTTTTCTTTTGATAGTCGCGGGTTCCTATTCTCCTGTGCCGCGAACCTGTGAATCTTCCTATCCAACCAATCCTCAATTCCTTTCTTAGTTGGATTCCAGTGATATGACATCAGACATCTCTTATGCAGATCCTAGTCCTGGCAACAGAACCATTTGTTTGCTTGTTGGGGCCTGACCCAGGTTCGAAGTTAATTAGCCAAACAAATCCTTGTACTATTGGCCCTTTCGACAACAGTCCACAAAGCGCAAACTGAGGTCTCACCCAAAGTAGTATGGGGGGGTTTTGGAACCAGGTTTCCACACCCTTGAGATGTCTGAGGGTTTGATTTGGTCCAACTGCTAGTCCCTATGCACAGGTTGCTTTGCGCACTTCCTTGACCTTCGCACCCTGATAAATTCACCTTCGCGCAGCCCTAACTAGGGGCTGTGGGGATTCCATGTTGCTAGAGCAGCGTTCTGCACTATTTCCCTAAATCACACCCGAGATCTTAATTTCCTTTCTACACTAGTTAGTTATCTTCACATAAGTAGAAGCCTTGTGTTATATTTATTTTTATAGTGCATACATATAAGTTCGCGCCGCCAATAAGCAATAAACTTGCAAATTATACCCAATAGCACATAACGTAGGAAAATATACACAAGAATATGATAAACTTCTCTTTATTAATTCTCCCAAGGTTATAGGCTCGACCTACCCTGTGCACTCAGCTCCAAGGGTCCGTGCACTCAGCTGCGGACTACTAGGCCTCTGCACACATAGTTGCATAGCCTTCTCCTACTCTACAACCCAAGACACACTTTACACTTCTACTCAAGCTCTTAGACTCCTCATGCTTCTTTTCTATTCCTTTTTCTTCGCTATCTTCTACACTTAGAGCCTCTCTCTATTTATACAATCCCATGGTCTGCGGACCATGGGTAGGTCTATCAAGTCGACATTACATTCCAAAAACAAGGGCAGACAACCTTGTGACTCTATTATGACTTCGCGCTCTGCGCCCACAAATTGCGGAGTCTTTACAAAGGACTTGGTCAAAACTTAGGCTTTAAGCCCCAAAACATGCCTTGGGGGGATTCCATGCCAACATGGTCCTAGACTAACACATTTGCATGTCTTATGGCATGATGACATTATCCCTAGCCTCTAAGCTACTTATGTCATCTACCATCATCGTTTCCACTTGTGAATCCACCTATCTCCGATAATTAATTGGAATGTGCCATGTGGCCTTTGTGCGAACTCACCATTGCTAACATCCTCTTCCATGTATGCTTGGCTCCTTGTCACCCCAGAACTTCACCTTGCACCAACCTTTGTAACTTTTAGGGAAGGACTTTCGGGGTTATGTGTCCTAAGTAGGACCCGCACCATACCTCCTAATAGTTTATTGGTCCAATCCCACTCTACCACCTATCCATCAAGTCCCACCTGTATGTTGACCATGTTGTAGGGCCCATGGCCAGGTCACCAAGTTTGAATTTTGGCCTCCTGACTTTAATCTACCATATATTTTGATCCTAGAGGTTTTTTCTGGACATCATACCATTGGTAAACACTTTCTGAGCACTATCCAAATAAGTAGTTTCCAGGAGAATCTAGGTTGAACTCCTCAGGTAAAAATTCCTTCAAAATTAAAGAATCCCAACCACCATAGTTATATTATTTTAGCTTCTTTATTTAACCTATTATTATGATGATTCTCTACCAAAGACTATAGCTACCAGAAGACTCCCCTTGAACATGACATTATATGCACACTATGCTTCTGATATCACTGCAAGCCCAGTTGACATCATTGCCAACAAACTCGATGCCACTTTTCATCCTAACAATGCCACAGGTCCAAAAACATCCCCCTTTAGCATTAATGGCAACACCTCACTTCTCCACATTGATAGCCACTCCTCATGTTATTTCCAACAAACACAATGCCATTTAATGAATGGTTGTCATTGATATTTATCTTCCCTAATTGAGCCAACAACAACTTTCTCTCCCCCTCTGACATCAATGGAAAACGACTATAAATTGCTTTATGTCCCCCTCTTTTAATTAATTCCAAAGTATTAGGTTGATATCTATTTTATCAATCACTTGAAGTCTATCATCCAAACTCAAGTACAAACATCATGGGAAAAAACACCTATAAATCCAAGCATTAGCGAAACAAGTCCTTGTACCTTCTTGTAATTTCTCCTCCACTTCTAAAGAAATGGGTATATACGATATGCTTCCCTTGAGCATATACTACCTCCTTTTATTACACTTTCCAGTTCTAGACAATTCATGGTTGTTTACTTTCTCTTTTTGCTAATGCATCTTTGTACTAATCCATATTGCAACTGGTATTGCTACTGCTGCAATACCAATTGTTAGCATTGCACTTTGGCTAGTTTTTCATTCTTGTTTTTGCTTCAAAGGTTGTGCTTACTTCACTTGAGCATGCTAAAGTCTTCTCCCCTTGTGATCATGCTTCTACAAATAGTGGTTGTTGCTTAAAGAACAATTATACCAATAAATTGATACAAATGGGATAGTGCACCAGGAAAACCCATATGGCCTCTTCTCAAAAATAGATGTCCATTTATACAAAATGTTACTCCACTTGGACCAAGGACTACCAATTAACAGTTAAGGAACCTACAAAGCATGCACCAATTGTGTTCATGAACCCATAATTGTTAGGGATAATCAAATTTACAACTTAAATTAAATAATATTATTTCACCCAAGATGCAAACATTTCATTTCCTGAACAATCATTCTTCCTGATGGTAAATAGTGTTGTCTACTAATGCTAATAAAGAAACTCCCGTTGGGCCAGTGTTCTCTTCTTTTCTCTAATCTCTTGCATCTGCCTTCTTGCTTATTCTTGGGGACTAATCTTGTGGACCTTATCTTGCTCTGAATTTCTTTAAATTCCAAACTTCTATTGCAATCCATCTTAACAAAGCAACATATAATATTGTTGCGTGCTCCTCCTTATAACTATGTTGGCTACAATTTCTTCCTACTTACTCCTGTGTTGTTGATATATTTGAAATATACCAATTCATTTTTTAAATCAATAAGGGGACTCAATCTTACATCCATCATCAAATGCACCATTTATATGTATTTTTTATGCTTGCATCTGACTTCTTTGGCTTCATTTGAATCCATTCTCTTCTTTTAATGAAGAGAAACAAATGATCTACTCCCTATGAGTATATTATCCCCCTTTTTCTTTCATATCTTCATTGGCTGAGTCTTGACAGTAGCATTACCGTTTAATTTATTTTTTAGCTTGATTTAGTTCTCAGCTCATCTACACGAATATGAAAGTCAATTCTCCTTCAACTCCTCTTTCTTCACCTAAGTATTTTTTCTACGTTTTTTCTTTCTTTGTAAATAATTATCACTTGGGTTACTACTCCGCTTGCTTTTTTGAAGCTTGTGCTTATTGCGACCAATACTCATATAGGGGCATACCATGATGATAAGAGGATCATTTTTCCTTGTTTTTCTTCTAATTTATTTATCCTGTTTTCAGCGTGTTGTCTTCACACAGAGCATTGAAGACCAACTCTTATTCCTCTACTCCTATATTTATTCTCATCTTCAATGTCTATCTTGCTACAGTTCTATGCATATTCTTAGAAGAATTTTTTTGTCTTCTCATATATGCATCTTTTTTCCTTGTGCCTAGAATTGCCATAGTTGTAGCATTCAATATGACTAAGGAATGGGACAAAGGAGTTTTGATTTCTTATAACATTTCCACTATAGCTTCTCTTTTTGTAGTCATATCCACTCCTTAGCATCTTTTTCATTCTAAGGTCACTACTTCCCAACACATTTTTCTTCCTTGCATTCCATCTATAGTATATGGCTTTATGCCCATATATGTTGCAAGAAAAACAATAGCCATAAAAAGGATTTTGATAAATGAAAATAAATTGGCTTTGAGAACTTTGTCCTAGAAGGGGAAAGGACCTTTGTTGATTATTTATTTTCTCTCTATGATCATCAAAATTGTTACCTTGAGTTATTCTTAATTGTTGCCACTTCTTCTGGAAATTACTCTATTTTCTTCTACTTTTTAGCTTATGATTCTTAGGGTTTTTACTTGCTTATCCCTTCATATGTTGCTCATTTGTAACTCTATTTCCATGTCATTTTTAATTTGGTTGTCCAATAATTTCCCTTCATTGTTGTTGGTACCTTTAGTTTTCTCAGGGTGGAAAGTGAGTTTTTTACCTTTTTTTTTCTTGGGACTCGATTCTTCTTTGAATCCTGAACTAGCCTAGAAAAAAGGAGACCTATGACTACTAAGAATATCATATACATCCATTTTTATCCCTTTTAGTTTCTAATATTGAGATAGCTCTTTATTGGACATTTTTAATGCCTTCCTCAATGAGATTACTTCAGCTTGTAGTCTCTCACAAAAGGACCCTTTCTCGTGAAGAATATTTGTCAACATCTCATTCAATATGTTGACTCCTTGTTGAGAACTAAGATCAACCTTTGTTTTTCTCAACTTTTCATTCTCAAACTCATTTTGTAACAAATCCTTTTGCTTGAGATTTTCTTCTAAAAGCTTTTTTTTTCTTAAAGAGAAAAGATAAGCTTCTTTCTGAATATATCTTCTGATGTAATTATTTTTCTTCTCTGTCACAAGTAATGACTGACCTACAACCAAGATATATTTCACTATCATATTTGCTAGCAAATAATTAGCAAGCTCTAGATCCCTCTAGGTATCTAGGGATTCTTCCGTAGGCCTAATAATTATTCCTTCTTCCTCACTACCGGGGCTACTTTATTTTTCTCCTATCGATGAACACTCATGGGATCTCTCTTCATTCTCCTCAATAGGTGTTCCTTCCTCTTCTTCATAGGTACCCTCATTAGCTATTGATACAAAGGTATGTCTTTCTCTATAACAACTGCTAAACGTATGACTATCCCTATCCTCAGAGGATGCATATGAACATATAGATGATACATGACCTATTTATTTAGATTTATCACTAAAAAATAACTTACCTTCTGAGGAGCCTGGCCTCTCTTCTGATTCTTCATCATCATATCAAGAGTGATGAGCAACAACTTATAGGTTGGAATAATAATCTTCAAACTTTAGAGAATTTGTTCTCATTGATGTCTTCTTCTGCCTCATCCTTCTCTTCAATTTATTTGGAATTTGATTCACTAATTGAGCGACAAAGTTATTCAGCGTTCTCTTGAGCTTTGTGGCTATCTCCTCCATATAAGCATTGCAATTTCTTTAATATTTCCTTGCACACAATGTCTCACTTTAGAAACAATTGACTTTGATATCCCTTTCATGATATTCCTCGTTGCCTCTATATTGAACTCATTATTTTCTACATATTATACAAACAACTAAATATGTTCATTTATGACCATTAAACGGGCTCCCATTTTAATCTTCCAAAACTTATATTCTAACCCATTTAGAAGTGGGACTCCCTTTGGTGTAAGCTAAACTTGATTAGCCATGTTTACTTTTGATCTACCTTTTTAGCAGTGAACCTATTCCTAAAGGAACTTGGCTCTGATACCAATTATTGGAAACAATGTTAAACTGAGAGGGGAGATGAATTAGTATTAAGACTAATTTTAAATTTTAATGTCAATTCTTATTTTATCTTTAAACCTGGAAAAATTAATGTGAACATCAACAACATATCATGTAACAACAATAGAAAAATACACATGAACACATGACAGAGAGGATTTTAACATGGAAACAAACAAGGGAAAATGCACCAATCTTTGTTTTATGATATAAATATGAGCTCCTACTCTATTGCATCAATTTGTTTGTGAGTCACCACCCATAGGAAGCACAAAATACTTTAGATTGTCTTTTATAGCCACTACTAGTAGGAAGCCCCAACTCCCTTCTTCATAGACACCTATTCAATCTATGTAAATCACTAACTTACAAGAGGAAACAACGTCCAAGCTATCTTCATACGCTTACTAAAACGGATGCCCTGGGCTCCCTATTTTGTAGGTGGGAACCTACACTCAATAAGGAACTTGATACTCTCTATTGTTGACACTCACTATGCCTCGTTTTAGCTCTACAATCACCAACTTGGTCATATGTTTTGATTAGCATCCTTTACTCATCCTTCTCCTGTTTTTTCCGAGTCTATAGTAACATTTTTTTCTCTTCTCTCGTCCTTCATACAATCCTCATACCAGCTCCCAATATTAGTAGTTTCTTAGGCTCTCTTATCCTCTCTCAATGGCCCACACACATTCAAAATCACTCCACACAACGTTGCATGCCTACTATCAAACTCAGTGTTCCTGTGTTTTTTTCCTCTGTTACACAAGGAATGATGTAAATCGTTATGTCCTCCACATAGTATCCAAGACTGTACTCCAGCATGGCTCTCCATTTTATTATTAATCATTCCTCTTAGTCACTCAACTTCAACATTTCTTGCTAAGCACAAAATTGATCTGTATTATCAACTTGAGTATGGGTGTAATTTACTCAACCATCATATCCAATCATGGTCTCTATTGCTTCTTTGTAAGGCACACAAGACTCAAGAAGTACGATTTGCAGTACCTTATCATAATCCTTAAATTCTTTGGTATGACACGTCCTTCTTGTAACTGCATTATTGTATAAACAATGTGCTTAGGAATGGTTCTCCATGTCATGGAATTAGTCTCAAGTGAATACCTATAACTCAAGTCATCAATCTCTACCAACTCCATTAAACTTAAATACCAATCTGAGCAGTGTTGTGCCCATGCTCCTTGACTCTAGCTTGAATTTCACCATTAGACTTAACTCCAGCAACACCTTTGGTGTGTTTCCATTCTTAGTGAAGTCGCCAAATGTTGTCAACCCATTCATGTCACTTTAACCTCGGCTATAGAGTGATGCCACTCTTGGCATAACTTCCAAATATAATGGGGTCTTGCGAAATAAATTTCCAACCCATTCATACCTTGTGAATAGCCCAAGGTGCTTTGTTCTAAGCCCCAAGGGTTCTATCATAGGAACCACATGTAAAATTGAGTCCTTGATCGCCTTTTGTCAACTAATAGCAACATCAACTGCCAAGAATATTTTCATCTCCCCATCTCCTTTACCCTAGGAATTTTTAATGTGCCTCGCCTCTAAAATTTCATGGACAAACCTATAAGTTTATGTGTCTTAGTGGGAGTGCACACCAACCACTTTCATGCAGCTGATTGGTCTGTCTCTCTAGTTGTATGCCACCTCGTCTACCATGATGTCTCAACACCTAATAACCTCGGGAGTTTATATATGTGCCTTCCAAATATTTCGGGGCCATTCCTCTAGGTATACGTGTCATGTGGGACCACTCCTCTATGTCACTTGTGCCCTTATGATTCGTATACATCTCTAGTTGTGTGCCATGATGTACTGGAGCCTCAGAAGCCTGGAGAACCTGCCTACAATGCACTTAACAATCTACAGGGTCCCTCACTTTCTGGGGTCTAAGATGATGTGTCTCGATGGGACCGGTCTCTAACTACATGCCTGATTTCTATTAGTCCCTTGTCCCTGCTCTATATGACACGTGTTTTTCCACCATGTACCGTAGCTCTGTCACCATAAAGATATAAACTCGAGTTGATTTTGAAATCATCGGGGACTATCCTTCAGGGTTTCGTGTCTTGGTGGGACCACACCCCCCATACACTAACCAATTATGAAATAGTGGGATGACCTACCAATGTATGCTCACATTCCATTGTGTATTGATGCTTAGTCACCCTATACTTTTACATGTGTGATCTAGCTAAAACTACTGGGGATATGATGTGGCACAGTGGGACCTATGCAACTAATACGAGCCAATCAATATCCTTCTAGGTGATGTGCCTCTGTTACCATGTTGACATGTCTTCCACCAGTTCCAACCACCATGTATCACGTTCCAAGTGGTACCACATGTCACTCATTTTCAGCCCACTTGGGTACCTGAAAGTGCCAAATCTACATGCCACATGTCATGGTCCTAGACTGCCACATTTCCATGTCTTACATTATGTTGACATCATCCATGGCCTATAAGTTTTTTATGTCATCTACCACCATCGCTACCACTTATGTATCCACCTATCTTTGACATCTAATTGGAATGTGCCATGTGGCCTTTGTGCTAACTCACCACTGGTGACATCCTTTTCCATGTTCGCCTGACTCCTTGTCATCCCGAAAAATCACCTTGCTCCAAACTTTGTAACTTTTAGGGTTACATGTCCTAAGTGGGACCCCCATTGTACCTCTTGAGATTTTATTAGTCCAATCCCTCTCTGGCACTTGTGCATCAAAGTGTCTCCTATACGCTAACCATGTTTTAGGGATCATGGATAGGTCACCAAGTTTTACTTTTGGCCTTCTAACTTTGACCCACCATATATTTTTATCTTGGAGGTATTTTATGGACTTCAACATGTCATTTGAAAGCTCTTTCTTAACTCTATCCAACTAAGAAGTTTCCAAGTCCATCTTTGTAGATATCCTAAGGTAGAAATGCCTTCAAAGGAAAAGGCTCCCAATCACCATAGTTATAGTATTTTAGCTTCTTCGTTTAATTTTCTATTATGATGATTCTCTACCAAAGGCTGTAGCAACCAGAAGACTCCCCCTAAGCTTGATATTCTATGCACACTATGCTTATGAAATCAATGTAAGCTTAGTTGACATCAACTCCAACACACTTGATGCCACCTACCATCAAACAATTCCAAATGTCCAACATTTTGCTTATAACAAGTTACTGGACACACGAATCACTTTTCTAGCTGGATTTATTTTTAAATCTAGTTCTAAGAGCTTCAACATTATCATGTGAAATTGAGTGCGAGACCATAGCCTTAAAATGCAATTTCTAGATATTCGATAATCTCAAACTTTTCTTATGGCATACACTTGCTTAAGGCCTAGATGAACCGGAGGCCATATATATTTCCTATGACTTCTACATGAAACCATGTTGGACCATAAATTTGACCAGATTCTTCATCTTTGCATGAATCTAGCTCATTGCTTGCCTTTAACTACAAAGCATTGCTTGCCCCCAGATACTCAGATACACAAATAACCTTTCTACACACAGAACCTTAATAACAAAATTTTGACCAATCTATCTTTGAAGTTAAATATGGATTTGAGTTTCATTTTCTCCTTATCCTGAAGATGAACCATAGTTTGGGGTTCGAAACGTCAATCACAAAACATTGTTGAATGCGATGGATCCGGAAAACTATTTGAAACACAAATTATGTGCTTCTTTCTTGCACCTTTGGACCATTGTATGCCCAGGTCATTGCAGTGTTTTCTTCTCAATGATGTATGAAAAGAACCCACTTAAGATTGTGGATGAAAAACAATCTCAACAATATAAATGCCTACTAAACATTGTATATCTACAACAACTGATAGAATCAAAACTTGCCCAAGTCTGGAACTATGCCACGATCATAGTTAAACAACAAAAGAAAGAGTAATAACTCCAATCATCCAATGGAAACTAGATATGTAAAGACTAATTTTGTTATAACTCCTATGAAGAGAACTAATAAATGATACTAGTCCCCCTCTATGAGATGGGTTCTTGGCTATCCTCAAATGTCTTCAGCTTGTGTAGAGTCTCTCTCCTCTATAATGTGTAAACCCAACAAAATATGGTGTGCGACAATGAAAATAATCAGAGTTACAATAGTGAGTGTAGCAATGAAAATAATCAAAAGTTAATAATGAATGGAAAACTCTTCTATTTATAACAAAATATTGAGTTATCCTCAAATAATGAGCAATAATAAAATATGTATTGATCCCATTCTTGGAATAACCACCTGGGATATTTTATTATATTTTTTTAGGAGGCAAAAAGTATTTAAACTTTTATTTAGAAATAATAAATAAATAAATGATTTATTTATCATCTCAAGAAATTAGTTAAGGAATAATAAACAAATAAGGATTTATTTAATTATTCTTCATAGGTTTAACTATAAATTACTTAACAAAGGTGGTTTATTAAGTAATTTCTCATAGTGAAAGCAATTTTACTATGGTAAAATTGGTTTTACATGGTGTACTTCGATCCATCTAGTAAATTAGGCTAGATGATCAATTTTTTGGTGATAACACAGATAACACTAGATAGCTCTTTTCACTCTCAAATGGACGAATAGTCAATAGGGTCCCCACTACTAAATTTGGCACAATTGCATTATTCTTCACCATTTTTGGCCAAAATGAAATACATAGGAAACCTTCACCAAACTAGTCCTTTGCATGAATCTTAATTCTTTAGGAGCTACCACATCGAAACTTTGAGAACCAATTAGAACCTTCCATGTGGATCTCTTGCCACATCATCTTCCAAGTCACTACATTACCACATGCCATTCTCAACTACTATGATGTGTCATCTACCACGTGTCCAATTGGGCACCTTAAAGTGCCAAAAATGAGTGCCATGTGTCATCACCTTTGGCTGCCACATCAACAACTTTTGCCACCTGGTGCCATTTTTTACCCACCTATACTACCATGTTAGTTGGGGTCCACTTACTAGCTAAAGCAAGAAATCTAAGTCTTTGTTATGGTGCTACTTTGGTGTACCCCTAAATACTTGGATGCTTGGATGAAAATAATTTGTCTAAATGTATCTGGTATTTGGTTATTTAGGCAATGTGATGCACGAAAAAAGGATCAGATGCTTAGATATGTGTCTGGATGACTATAAGATGACTGCCTCACTTCAACTTCACTTTTGTCTTAATTCCTATGGAGTTAGGAGAGGTGACATATGTCATTGGAAAAAGTCTCAAAATAGGTTATTCAACCATACAACTTTCATTCTCATTTCGATTAGGGAGCTAGAGAAGAAATTCCTTCAAAGATAGGTTATCTAAACTAAAAATTTGACTATAGGATATTCATAATGAAAATATGTGTTCAATGCTATCAAATGATACTAAACTTTGACATTAATGACACTATAGTTGACATCGACGACAACATATGTGCAACAATGCATGTAAATATTTCTTTATTGTTTAGAATGCTAAGCATCTAACTAGGAATACAATCACTAATACAAATTATGATATCACGAGCGAGAATTGGTGAGGAGGGTTGTGGGAATTATCATTTCCTACTATTGGTATTAAAACTCAACCAAAATTTGAATTCAAAACTTTCTAAATTGTTTTTCCCGCCAACCCATAACGCATTAAATGATACCTTAGGTAGTAGAAGTGACTACGTACCAAACTTATTAGCTCTAAGGGGTGGTTTTGGAGTGATTTCAGACTTCAATAGGCAACATGAGAAATTATTCATCTTAGAATTTTGGAGTTGACCCTTGAGTTCCATAGGGAAATAAGACAAATCATGTGGAGTAGTCACATATGGGGGAATTCGTCCACACATAGAGAGATCATAGGTCATGAGAGCTTGGAACAACATAATGATGAGAGAAATGTGGAAATTCCTAAGTGGAATATTGTTTGGGACATTCTAAGAAAATATACTACATTGCAGGTGCCCAAATACACTAAAAAAAATGTCAATCATATATCGGATTAATTCTCGTGTGTTTTGGGCTCTCCGAAAATTATTTTTTGATGCCAAAGACTTATAGGGAATATTTATAACTTAACTAAGCTAAGGGGGTTTCTATTTGATGCTTTTTGGATGAGCATGGTCAACAAGGGTCAAGGAAATCATTAAGGAATTGTAGAGTAGTGAAGGGATTTCCATAATTGCTTTGATAGACAGCTAAGAGACATTTGGAGATTGTGGAGACCCCAAAATGCAAATGAACTCTCTGATGATTTCATGTTAGTGAAGGAGTGTTTCCTTCACCCAACCCATTTATTTGAGTGTGGACAAATTTCCCTTTGCGGTGTCATGTTTTGGCTATGGGGTGGCCAGATGTAGAGAGTAGTGGTGTAACTAAGCCTACGGTTGGGTGGAAAATGCTCCCTCCTAGATTCATCACTAGCATCGAGTAAAATTTCATATAATTATATATGTACCTTGTTATTCAAAATGATAAATTTGGTATGGCTATGAATTCTTGTTTATGGTTATCTGCAATCTAAATGATTTTTAGCTAGAATTTATGGTTAGATTGCTATTATGGATAGATATGATTGTATACATAGATTTAATGAAAATCAAAAAACATAATACTCATATCAACATCTTGATTGAACTGCTATTTTGATGATATGGCTATAATAAGCCTATTACTAGAAATATCATGCTTGTAAAGGTTAAGGAAAAATTTTCTTGCATCTCTTTAAATAGATTTGAGAGTTGGCTTGGTAATTCAAGATCACTAGTCGGTCTCAAATATGAGGGTTTTGATTGCACTAGGCATGCCAAATAAATCATGGACATATTGCTCAAGGGAAAGTTATCGAAATGGACCCAGAGATATAAATATCAATGTAAAAACCATGGTTTTTGTGATGAATACTAAATAAGAAAAGTCTTCATAAAACATCTGATTTAATTTGTTAAAATGTTCACTAATTATTTCATGGACTATTGCAAACTACTTGAAGGACTAAATTGAAATTCTTGCGACTCCTTTTAAATAATATCTACTCTTAATACCTTTTTTGGGATTTTTGTTGGGTCATATAACTAGAATCCATTCATGATTCGGGGCTAAGAAGACATGGATTTCTTCTCTACAAATGTGTTCTCAAAATTGGTTAGCCTCGGAGCATATATAATATATATTAATAATTTTGGATAAGAATTTATTCATTTATCGAAATTTAATGAATTATTGTAATAAGTTGTTTTATAGAAGTAAAAATGGGTATATGTATGTATGTATCTAAGGATTTGCATGAATGTTGGAATTTTAGTTATTATTGGTAACAATATATCATTACTAGAATTCAATAAGGTCATTTCAAAGGATGTACTACTTGAGTGAGCATAATGGTTAAGAGAAGGTGTTTACTCGTAAAAGGTGCCAAGTTCAAATATAGAGGGAGGTAGTGTACTTATACCTCTGTAGACTTTAACAATCAAATTGTTATATAGAGGAAGGTCCCTTGTCCCGCAAACAAGGAGGTTGTGACCTTAAAAATAGATTATTATTATTATTATTATTATTATTATTATTATTATTATTAGTTTCCTCAATAGGTCTCCTCATGGGATGATTGAGTGTTTGGTATAATGACATGTTATTCCCTCCACCCAATTTTAAATCCCACAAGGGGACATCTTTGGCATGTTGTGATAAGGCTCAAGGAGTATGACCCCCCACCCTAGTGGAGTCTCAACTCTTTCTAAGTCATAAATTCCTTGTATATGTGACTTATGATTTGTTGGATATACTCTTATTCTTATAGTGGTAGATACTAGGTTTGATCGTAGGCCTTGCCTAGATTACTCCAACAAGTTACTGATTCACCATGCTAAAAATAAAAATAAATAAATAATAATAATGATACTTTCTTCAAGAGGGTCTTTGAGGGTTAGCTCAATTGGTCGAGTCCCCATCGTTAAAGCACCTTTGCTATTGAAAGGTCATGGGTTCAATTCTCTTAACACCCTTGGGGTCAAGCTCCATGGTTGAGTCAACAAGAAGTGATCCCTTCAGGTGGATCTAACTAGTACAAATATTTCATGGACGTAGTGGTTAGTGGTCACCGAACTACAAGGTCTGTGAACCACATAGAAAAAAAAATCAAGAGAATTAAAACCTTTCAGAGCTTCCAAAAATCCTCCCCAAATTGGTTTCATAGTTATGGAATATCTGTATGTGTCATTGAAGTGGTAAATATTATTCCAAATGGTGCAAGGAATTTATATAATTAGCAATCAAGGTCAATGATTAAATGCAAATCCATGTTCAAATTTTACTTTGGGTGATGCCTGATGATAAAGACAAAAGTTATATGACCCCATCTCCTCAAGTTGACCTAGGAGGTTAGGTGTGCTACAACAGGTCCATGTTAGCATATTTCATATCAACATCTTATAGGATAGCATCTACCACATGATAACTACACTTAATTAAACATTTCTCACATATTGGTCATTTGGTATCAATTCAATGTCATAACAAAATGCTAACATGACACTTATAATGAAGCATATTACACATTAGCATTTTGTGACATGACAATTGCCATGCTATAATTACACTTTATCAAGCATCTCTAATACATCATATGTTTAAAATTAATTCAAATTTGTATCATGGTCTAGCATGCTGGTTGGCTGAAATCCAAGTGCCCACATTTAAACAATATGTGAGGCGTGAGAAATGACAACGGAACATTGACTATTCGATGCACATAAACATTCAAGAAATAAAGGATGAAAAAGTTGTTATTACCACTGAAGCAACAAGTGCTTAGCACAAGAAATGTTAAATATTCAATCCTTTACAAGCAATGAATCATGGAAATTCAATTGGATCATATAATTATGTGATATTGGCATCTATAAAAATTAATTTTTTTCTTGGGAAAAAAAATGCATACCTGTTATTCGTTAATCAAATTATACATAGTTGAAGTTCATATAAACAAAAATGATCACAACAAGTCACGTGTAACGCCAAGACAAATCCTCAAAAGGAAAAAATCACCAACAAATCCATGTCCAAGAAATTAAGAATCAAACTTAGTAGATGTAAAATGAGAACTCATAAATGCCAGGGGGAGTGGATTCAACAGGCCACGAGAACCAACGTCCTTTTGGAAAGAAATTCAACCTTACCATTATGTTCTTGATGGATGTATTGGATTCATAGGTCTTCAAAGAACTCTTGTAAATTCTGAATACTTTGTTTCTAGGGTGAAATATGAAGATTGTTGATCGTGCTTACACCTTTTAGCCAATCAATGACTACATAGGAATCGCAAAAAACCTACAGACTCTTTATATTGTGTTGTTGGGAAAAATGTAGGGTGTACCATAAGGCTGCCAACTTAGCTTCATTGATCGACATTGGACCCAAACCCATTATGATAGAGAATGAGTGGTGAGGTTTGCAAAAAATAATAATTCAAAACCACATTTGTTGGGAACATTCCTTTTCAAATGGTCAAAAAATGGGCAAGCCAAAATTTGGACGATTGTAGGTCCTAATGGGATGCAGTTTGTCTCCAGCCTAAAATCATCCTTCATATCAACATAAATTTGTTTAATTTTATGGACCATTGTGGCCTGGTTGACTGCCAAATCTTCAATTATGACACCATTCCTTGTTAACCAAATGTTTTAAATCACTAAACATGGAAGAAAGAAAATGAGGAAAGTAGAGGCAAGGTGAGCCAGTTAGTAAAGCACTTAGTTAATGATTGACCCTCCTAGACCCCAGGGAAATCTAAATCAAATTGTACATCACATCAAATTGATAGTGAAAAGGTACACAACAAAAAGGTTGATCCACACTCTTTGATTCCTTTTTACAAAGTACACACTAGCTAGCCCATACCCATCCTTTCTTCTGCAAATTGTGTTATTCATGGCCATCCAAATTATCAACCTAATATTTAGATGGAATTTCCACTTCCAAATTAGTTTAAACCACCTAAAAGATATTGGGGCTTGTTTAGGGTTCGCCTATGCCTCATAGGCCAATTTGGCCATGGTCATGCCATTTTCTTTATTGTGAGCCCACACCAGCCTATCTACACTTTACTTCATTCTAATACTATTTAGCACTAAGGATTGTCTAAGGTACTCCCATTAATCAACTATCCTCCCAAAGAAACCCAAGTCATTTGTTGAGAACCAATTCTAATGCCTGTTACTAGATACATCCCAGGAAGAAAGGTGACCCAAGTTGTTGAGATATTTAAGTTTTGAGATCCATTGCTACATTTAGGGAGAGACATAGAAATTAATTCCCAAAGATCCAAGGATCACAAATGAGTTCAATATTCTAACCATCACTAACCTTCCATGTCATGTGTTTTATCACTAAGGGGTGTGTGGCCATAAAATCTTGCCATACATTTCATCCCCCCTATCCCTTATTTTTCTCTGAACTTAACCAATCTAATACCACTTTATTTTTCCAATAATTTTCTCACATACGACAACCCTAGAGGCCTGAGTCAAATATACAACTCCAAATGATTTTGGTTGTTAGTTATTTTGAAAAGGAGAATATATTTCATAATCTCCAACCATCCACCTTCTTTGGTTTGGTCAACGTTTCCTAACTTGCAAGATGGAACCCTAATCCTTTGTTTCCCTTCCACAAGAAACCGAAGAAAAAATCACTTTGGAAACCTTAGTTAGTGACATCTAATATATTGGAATTCCTTCCAAAATATATTTGACTAGGATTAGTTGACCACCTAAGGTGAACCACCTATTGCACTAGCGGGATTAATTGTCTTCAACCTTCTTGAATAACCAATTCCAATCTACAAATTTTCAATTTTTAGTTTTCAATTGATACCCTAAATATTTAAAACCTAAATCCAAAGGGGAAAACTAAAAGGGTAAAAATTATTTGAATTCCTACAAAATATGATCAGAAATGCCATGGTAGAAAATAAAGGATTTGGTATTATTGATTTCCATCCATAAAGCATTGAAAAACAACTTAAGAATATCACTCATAACACTCCACTCCTTCCAAGAGCCATGACCAAAAAAGAGTAAGATGTCCACAAACAATAGTTGAAGTAATTTGATAAGGTTTGTGTAACAACCCCGATAAAAAAATCCATGTAATATATTTAATAAAGGAAAAATAAGACCAAGACCATGGGACATGTTTTCCAAGATGAATGTTGCGCAAAAAAATAGTGATGGGGATCACTTGTGATTAATTTATGGCTATGGAAATTAGCAAAGGAAAAGAGGCATTAATTGGCATTTATTTATGAAAATAAAGGAAAATGAAGATGAAAGGTCAAAGAATTTCATGTGAGGAAAATTGAAGGAAATTAGAGGAAAATAAAGAAAATAGAGGCCTCAATGATAAAAAGGCTTTTGAGGATCATTTCACAATTTTTTTTATTTTTTTTTTAGTTCAATCTTTGGCACTCTCATTCTGTTCTCTCTCTCTCTCTCATACTCTTGCATACTTAGAGAAATTTTCGAGCATTGTGGAGCATGCTTGGATAACTCTAGTTTTCATTGGATTGGAAAAAGAAGGCAAAGAAAAAGTAGGAAAGCGTAAGGGGAAAGTGGGATCAACAGCTACAGTTGGATTTCTTTGTAGTTACGAAGTTGCATGTATGATTTCCTTGCTATATTTGGCATACATGGTATATGCATGTGATTATTTAGTTAGGATCTATCATTGGCATGGAGGATTTCCTAGAGTGACAATGGTTTTGCCTAGCCTTTCCATTTCTATGATAGCTATGGTGTTGTGGGATTCCCACTTGATTTTTTTGATTGGTGCTCATGTTCCATATAGATGTGGGTTGAGTTACTAGTTCTTGGATCCTTGGTTGGATAAATGCTCTTGAAGCCCTGAGACAACTTGGGTTGAGTTACTAGTCCTGGAAGCCTTGGTTGGACAAATGCTCTGGAGCCCTTGGTGTGTTGAATTACTAGTCCTCTAACCTTGGTTGGACAAACACTTTGGAGCCTTGTGACATCTATAGGTTGAGCTACTAGTCCTGGAGCCAAGTTGGAACAAACGCTCTAGAGCCCTAGAAAACTTGGGTAGAGACCGATTTTGGGATGGTTAGCGGTTTCCGACTGTAAGGTGGAAACATTGGTTGAGGGTTGAGGTGGTTTTGCTTCTAGAAGCCATGGTTTGGTTGTGCTTGGTTTATTCTGTGAAATCCCACATTCATGCTTGGAATATGACACAAGGGTGATTGGTTGAAAGAGAGATTTGATTCATCCTAATCTATGGTCAGGTGGTACATGGAATTCCTTGACTTGCCTAAATTTTACATATGTTAATATGAGCTCTTTTCCTCTTTTATTTCATGAAAATTTATACTTTTTAGTATGTGGCCTTGATGGTTGTTCTATAATTGTTATTATTTTTGTTATATTGTAGTTATAGGCATGGTTTCATGACAAATTCTAGTCATGGATCTTAACATGTTTTGATCAGAAAATGAATGGTTATTGAATGCATGACCTAATAGATGTTATTGCAGCCATTGTGAGATGGAATTATACCTTCTTGATGATTCTCATATAAGTATCATACCCCTATATTTAGATATCAATTTATGACTTGTAGATTACATTATCACAATGTGTTTGATGAAATGTTTTTCATGGTTAGGGTGATTCCTTGACTAATTTTTGCATTAATGGCTTTGTCCTTTTGTCATTTATCATTCTGGAAATTTCCATCAAGTTCTGGGTAGAGATTTGGATGTTAGCCCTGAAAAAGTGGCTCGAATTCCAAGTTCGCATGCTCAAAACCCAGAAATCTAAACTACAGTCATTGGGAGGCAGGGTTATCCATGTGAATAGAGGGTTACAGTCACTAGCTTGCCTTGTTATGCAAGTGATTGGGAGTCAAGATCACTAAAAAGGCAAGTTAACTCATGGTTTAGGCACCTATCATGGTTGGTCAGCTCCTATGGGTCCTGTAGCTCCTAAGGAAGGTCAATAAGGTTTCTTTTTGTAGACTTCATTTGCTTAATGATCCAATAGGTTGAGTAATGTCATAATATATCCTCCTCTCATGTTTACCTTCACATGTTGGTGAAAGTGGATAAATATGGGAGGGGTGGTTAGAGATTGGTATCAGAGCTCCCAAGTTCAACACTTGGACTGGATGGATGAAATGTGTTTTCCATGCATGCATTTCAGTTGCATATTGTATGTGTTTTTTATGCATGTCAGTGTTTATATGTTTGTTATGCATTTATTTTTATGGTTATTATTTTCATGCATGAGGACATGGTATGTATTTGATGTTGTCAGGCATGATGTCGACATATTGATATAATTATGTATATATACATGTATCATTCTAATCTATATTTATCTTGCAAACAAGATAGCCTCCCTTAAACTTCACTAAGGTATGTTGATTATGTTTGTATTTGGTTTATCTGACACGGTATGTTTGCAGGAAGTAGAGCATCAAAGATTACAAGAAAAAAGGTGGACTATAGTTCATGTGATTTTATCTACAGATCAGATGAGCATAATGGTTATGAGTACTCCCCTCACATAACAGATACATTAATAAGTTTGAAGGAAGAGATAAGAAGTTGTAAAGAAAATAATGATAGGATCATTCAGTCACAACGAAGACATGCTAGGGAACAGGACAAACAAGTAGAGGTTAATGCAATGATTCTTGAGAGTTTATTACATTTGCAGAGACAATGACCACTTAAGATCAGTCACAGACAAGAGAAAATGAAAAATTGTGCATATGGAAGCAAGTCTTGATCAAGACACTAGTTCGATAGGGAGCACAGTTAGAGATGGCAGATTTCTAGATACACCTAACTAGAGGGGCATTGATCATGGGTTCTATCCTAGTTCTAGCTCAGAGAGACAACATGTTCATCATTGTCACCATATGTATATGACAAGTGAGAAGTAGTATTTTCTAGAATAGTTCATGAAAGCAAAGCTGCCTACATTTGATGGAGAAATGAATAAGTCTTAGGATGCAGAAGCGTGATTTCTTGGAATGAATAATTCCTTTTGGTTGCATGTCTATTCAGGAAACATGAAAGCCATGATAGCTACCTTCAATATTAAAGGTAAACTATAAATTTGGTGGGAATATGTGAAGAATATCAGAGGAATTCAGGAAGAGAAGTTGACTTGGAGTGAGTTCGAGAGACTTTTCAGGAAGAAGTATTTGTCTGAAAGGTACTATGATGACAGGGAAAAGGAATTCTATGAGTTGAAGATGGGATCTATGACCGATAAGGAGTATACCAGTAGATTCTTGGAGTTGGTAATATATATGCCTTATCTTAAGGAGGAGAAACTGAATATTCATAGATTCATCAGTGGGTTGTCGGTAGCATTCAAAGACATGATTGAGTTTGATGAGCCTAGATCGTTGGAGGAAGCCATCAGAAATTCGAAGCATTGTTATGAGAAATCAAAGCATGGGTCTTAATCTAAACATGAATGGAAAGGTATTGACAAGATGAAGGGAAAATGGGATAAGAAGAAAAGGAGACTATAGGACATCGGTAACAAAGAGAATGCATAGACGCACACAAGTTTAATGCATTTGATAGAGGACAAGGATTTTAGTATGAAGAACAGAACAAGGGTGATGGTAGGAAGCCTTTATAGTGTTGGACTTGTGGAAAAGATCATCGTAGGAGATATTTCCCCAACATGAAGGTGGAAGACTACAGATTTACAATGTTAAGGAGGCACAGACAATGGGGGATGTTAGAAAGAGTATTCCTCAAATTTATGCAGCATTGGATAATATGCAGGTGGATCACCAGGAATATATTATCGAGATGGATGGTAAGCTTTGTGATCAAGTTATTTCTATTTTGATTGACCCTAGATCTAATTATAGTTATGTTAATCCTGACCTGGTGGATAAGTGTGGTTTGAATAAAGAAGTGCATGCAAAGTCTTGGTTAGTGTAGTTCACTACAGGTACTAAGAAAAGATTTCATTATTGGTTAAGAGCTTGTGCATTTGAGTTGAATGGTATGCCTACCTCAGTGCATCTGAATGTACTTCCATTGAGATCATACAATATGCTTTTGGCTATGGATTGGTTGTATCTTCATGGGATTAAGGTGGATTTTTATGAAAAGGTGATTGAGTACTTGGTTGACAATCGAGAACAGAGAATCTTACAAGGTAAGAAGAAGGCAACATTAGTTAGAATGGTTATATCTATGCAGGAAGATCGTAGTTGCAGGAAAGGGTGTGTAGTTCGTATTTCCAATTATAAAGGTAAGGATGTTGAGGTCTTGAAGAGGTATCCAGTTTTGCAACAGTTTCAGGATGTATTCCCAACAAAGATTTCAGATTTACCGCCTCACAGTGAAGTGGACTTTTATATGGAGTTAGTACCAAGGAAAACACCAACATCAAAGACACGTTACAGGATGAGAATTCCAGAGTTAGTAGAACTAAAGTTGCAGTTGAAGGAAATGTTGGACAAGGGATACATTAGGCCAAATGTGTCGCCTTAGGGTGCACTAGTATTGTTTTTGAAGAAGAAAGATGGTACTCTTAGGTTACGTATTGAAAAGGAATTTGAACAAAGTGATGATGAAGAACATGTATCCATTGTCGAGGATTGATGACTTGTTTTATCAGTTGAAAGGAGAAGCATTGTTATTGAATATTGATTTGAGATTAGGATATCATTAGGTACGCATAAAAGAAGAGGACATTTACAAGACTGCTTTCCAGACTAGGTATGGGCATTATGAGTTTGTTGTGGTTCCTTTCGATTTGACTAATGTTCCAACTACTTTCATGTGTTTGATGAATAGTGTGTTGCGTCCTTATCTGGAAAAGTTTGTGATTATATTTATTGATGACATATTGATATATTTTAAGAATGAGGAAGAGAATGCAAAACACTTAGTAGCAGTGTTGAAATTGTAGGTTTTAACCCTGTACAGAAATTACCTTCATACGAATTCTAAAACATAGGAAAAATAAAAATGCGAGAGCATAACACATAAAACACATATACACATAGATTTCCCACTGGATACCAAAACCGGGACTATCAGCTTGATTTTTCATTATGTTCCTTTCGATGTTACAATACATATTTATACATGCCAAAGCATCCAATACCATGGACCGAAAACCATCGCGTCCAAAACCATGGACCAAAAACCATAGGTAGGTTCGCCCAACCTAATATAGGGTCCAAAAAAAAAATTCCCGGGGCGCTACCCCGGACCCCATAGAGGGGGGCTACCCGTCCTCCTCAAGCCCCCCAAACAGGGGGGGCTGCCGGCCCCCCTGTGACCCCCCCGCTACGCAATTGGCGCAATGAAAGGGGGGCTCCACCCCCCCTCTAACCCCCTAGTTCACTACGTAGGTCCGTGGAAAGAATATAACACATCCCAACAATCTCCCACTTGTTGTTTTCTTTCCACAAGAGAGCTTAGTCATTTTTCCAGCCCTGAAACACCCATTGTTTCTCTACACCAAGAGAACTTCTCAGAGCTCACAGATTTTGTCAATGCATCTGCAGTATTCTTCAAAGTGTCCACCTTTACCAGCAACACCTTTTTGTCTTCTATCATATCCCTCACAAAGTGATACTGAACATCAATGTGCTTTGTCTTTGAATGATAAGCAGGGTTCTTTGCCAAGAAAATTGCACTTTGGCTGTCACAGTCTATCCTTATAGCTCCCTGTACTAACCCCATACTTGAACACAATCTCTGCAACCAAACTGCTTCCTTGCTTGCATGCGTGGCTGCCATGTATTCTGCCTCTGTAGTTGATAGTGCCACTACAGATTGTTTCTTACTCATCCAACTGACTGCACCTCCAAATAGGTTAAACACATACCCACTTGTAGATCTTCTCTGATCCAGATCTCCAGCCCAGTCTGCATCAACAAAGCCCCGAATATCCAACACTCTATCCAATCCTGGTCTTCCTTGGTAGCACAAACCATAATCACTAGTGCCATGCAAATACCTGAAAACCCGCTTAACTGTTGTCCATGCTCCTTCCCTGGTTTTGACATAAACCTGCTCAATACTCCCACTGCATGTGCAATGTCTAGTCTAGTATAGACCATTGCATACATCAAGCTACCGACTGCACTTGCATATGGAACATGGGACATGTCCTCTTCCTCTACTTGTGTCTTGGGACACTGTTCAGCAGATAACCTCACACCTACAGGAATAGGAACCTTCACCGGTTTACTATCCTGCATATTAAACCTCTGCAGTATTGTCTCGAAATACTTCCTCTGGTTTAACCAGAGCTTCCTCTTTGCCCGA
>APFE030744179.1:132745-177076 GCA_000404065.3 Pinus taeda
CCGCCCCCCCACTGCGCAATGAAGGGGGGGCTCTGCCCCCCCTCTAACCCCCCGGTTCACTACGTAGGTTAGTCGTGGAAAGAATATAACACGGCCCAACAGAAATTGATAAGAGAGCATTAGTTGTATGTCAAACTTAGTAAAAGAAATTTATTTCAAACAGAGGCTCATTATTTGGGGAAAGTGGTTTCTAAGGAAGGTATAGCAATGGATCCAAAATATATCAAAGCTATCTTGGAATGGGCAACTCCTAGGAATGTGGATGAGGTCAAATCATTCATGGGGTTAGCAGGTTATTTTGGAAGGTCATCAGGAAATTCGCGCAAATTTCCTATTATATTACATCATTGGAGTGAAAAGGAAACAAATTAGAATGGACATAGGAATGTGTAACGAATTTTGAGGAGTTAAAGAAGTTTCTTATGAATGCTCCAGTTCTAAATATTATATATCCAGACAAAGAGTTTTTGGTATGTATAGATGCTTGCAAGAGAGGACTTGGTGGTGTTCTGCTGCAGGAATGACAAATATTATGCTATGAGTCAAGGAAATTGAATGAGCATGAGAAAAACTATGTGACGCATGATCTTGACTTGGAATCTATCATCCATGCATTGAATATGTGGAGATGTTATCTCATTAGTAGGAGGTTCATCTTAATTATTGATCATAGTGGATTGAGATACTTATTTGACCAACCTAATTTGAAGACTAGGCAAGCTATGTGGTTGGCCATGATCAGTGAGTTTGACTTTGAGATCAGGTACATCAAGGGTAAAGAAAATAAGGCTGCATATGCTATTAGCATAAGAGTGCAAGTAAATCACATAACAACTATGAGTTCATATGGGACATATATATAGGATCGGATCTTGCAAGAAGAACAACAAGATGACAAGTACCAACAGCTTAAGCACAGGTTACAGCAGCAGGGTATAGGTGAACAGGATGTGGATTATCATCTCACATCAAAAGGTTTGGTCACATTTAGGGACAGGATCTATGTGCCAGACAATAGTGAGCTTAAGAATGCTATCTTGTACGAATTTCATGTCAAGTCATATTCAGGTCATCCTAGATATCAAAAAACATTGACAATGGTTAAGAAGTTCTACCATTGGTTGAATTTAAAGAAAGAGATGGCATATTTTTTTGCGAGATGCTTGGATTTTCAAAAGGTAAAAGCAAAGTATAAGCATCTAGGTGGCTTACTACAACCAATTTTGATTCAAAAGTGGAAATGGGAGGTCATTTCCATGGACTTCATTATAGGTTTTCCGAGGACATCTAGACAACATGATTCTATTATGGTTGCGGTTGACAGGTTGACCAAGGTAGCTCACTTCATTCTAGTAAAGTCTATGAATTCACCTAGTGAAGTAGCACAAGTCTTCATCAGAGATATAGTGAGTTTGCATGGTGTTCTAAAGAAGATTGTGTTAGACAGAGATGCCAAGTTCACATCTAGATTTTGGAAAGAGTTATTTGCAAGTTTGGGGATAGAGTTGGCCTTTAGTACAACCTATCATCTGCAGACAAATGGACAGACAGAGAGGGTTAATAGGATTCTTGAGGACATGTTGGGAATGTATGTCATGCATTAGCAGTGAAAGTGGGAAGAGTGTCTTCCATTGGTGGAGTTTTCATATAATAATCGATATCATAAATCTTTGAGGATGAGTCGATTTGAGGCACTTTACAGGAGAAGTTGTAATACTCCTATCAATTGGAGTGATCCAGTGAATAGAGTTTTGATTTGTGCTTGTTTCTCTTTGATGATGTATGTTGTTGTCTTGTCTCCATGATCAATCTTATGACACCATGACTCTTTCTTTTTAGTTTCTTTGATGATGACCCTCTAATAAAGGAAAAAATGACCTTGAAGACTCAAAGACCCATGAATCTGATTTATAGACCCTGATGACCATGGCATGAGAGTAGCATTACACCTAGAAAATGACTTAGGACCTTTTTGACAACCAAAAGATGTCAAATTTTATTTGAAAATATAAAAATTTGACCTAATGACCCTATCGATCATATGGAAAGAGTACATTTGATCATTGGGACTAAAGGACACAAACAGAAGAGATGGAACAGGAAATGTAGGTAATTAAAAATAATATAAAGGTGGCACAAGACAAGCAGAAGAGTTATGCAGATCAGCATGGGGTATTCAAGGAGTTTTAGGTTGGGGAACATGTGTACTTGTGCATCAATCCCAAGAAGAGCTCCTTGAGGATTAGATCATGTGCCAAGTTGGCACCTTGGTATTGCAGTCCTTTCAATATTCTTGAGAGGATTGGACCAATAGCCTACCGACTTGCACTGCCTCCAATAGTGAAAGTCCACATTTCTTTCCATGTGTCATTGCTTGATAAGTATGTGAAATATGTTGATCATGTGATTGACTGTTCTATATTGCAGGTGGAACCATAAGGATAATTCCAAAACCTCAGTGCATTTGGCAACGAAAGATGCTCATGCTCTAAAATCGAGAAATCGAGCAAGTTAAAGTGTAGTGGAATCACTTTGGTCCCAATGAAGCTACATGGTAGATGGTTGATTAGATGCGGGTTGTGTATCCTTCTTTATTCGTTGGTTGAGTGGATATCTTTTGATATCTTTTATGATGTTATTTTTTGGTTATGCCTATATGCATATGTCTGTTGTAAATATCGCATTGAGCTAATTTATAAATATCCAATAAGCGGTATGGTGTTCATGATATGTTGGTTATGTTTTCAGTAGATGGATATGATGTAAATGTTGCATCAAGTTGTGCTATAAAGCTCCATGAGTAGCATGTTTTTGCTGGTTTATTGGTTTCACTGAACATTGAGGACGACGTTCCCCTAAGAGGGAGGGTTCGATAACAACCTTGGTTAAAAATCCATGTAATAAAATTTAAAAAGGCAAAATAAGACCAAGGTCATCGGACACATATTCCAAGTTGAATGTTGGGAAAAAACATAGTGATGGGGATCATTTGTGATTAATTTATGGCTATGGAAATTGGCAAAGGCAATGGAAAAGATAAATAGGCATTATTTGGAATTTATTTATGAAAATTTAGGAAAATAGAAAAAAAGGAAGATGAAAGGTCACAAAATTACATCTGAGGAAAATTGAAGGAAAGTAAAGGAAAATGAAGAAAAATATAGGCCTCAATGATAAAAAGGATCTTGAGGACCAGTTCACAGTTTTGTTAGTTCAGTGTTTGGCACTCTCATTCTATTCTCTCTCTCTCATACTCTTGCAAACTTAGAGAGATTTTGATTCATTATGGGAGTATGCTTGGAGCACTCTAGTTTTCATTGGAGTGGATAAAGAAGGCAAAGAAAAAGTAGGAAAGTGCAAGGGGACAATGAGATCAGCAACTACAACTGGATTTCTTTCAGGTACCGAGTTGCATGTATGATTTCCTTACTAGATTTTCCATGCATGGTATATGCATGTGGTTATGTGGTTATGATCTGTCATTGGCATAGAGGATTGCCTGAAGTGCTAGTGGTTTTTCCTAGCCTTGCCATTTCTTGGATAGCCATGGTGTGGTGGGTTTACCTTGTGATTGTTTTTATTGGTGCTCATGTTCCATATGGTTGTGGGTTGAGTTACTAGTTCTTGGAGCCTTGGTTGGACAAACGCTCTCGAAGCCTTGGAACAACTTGGGTTGAGATACTAGTCCCAGAATCTTTGGTTACTTTGGATCCCTTGATGGGTTGAGTTATTAGTTCTAGAGTCTTGGTTGGACAAACACACTAGAGCCCTGCGACAATTTTGGTTTGAGTTACTAGTCCTGGAGCTGGGTTGGAACAAATGCTCTGGAGCCATGGACAACTTGGGTAGAGCCCAATATGGGGATGGTTAGTAATGTCTGATCATGAGGTGGAATCACTCGTTGAGGGTTGAGGTGGTTTGGCCTCTAGATGCCCCGGTTTGGTTTTTCTTGGTTTATTCCATGATATCCCACATTTTTGCTTGCAATATGACACAGGGGTGATTGGCTAAAAGAGATATTTGGTTCAGCTCAATCTATGGTCGAGTGGTACATGGAAATCCTTGACTTGGTTGGATTTTGCATATGTTAATATGAGCTCTTTTCCTCTTGTATTTCATGAGCATTTATACTTGTTAGTATGTGGCTTTTATGGTTGTTCTATCATTGTTATTATTTTGGTTATATGTTGGTTATAAGCATGGTTTCATGACATATTCTAGTTATGGTTCTTAACATGTTTTGATTGGAAAATGAATGGTTATTGAATCCATGACCTAATAGATGTTATTTGATCCATTGTGAGAGGGAATTATACCTTCTCAATTATTCTCAGATAAGTATCAGACCCCTATGTTCAGATATGCATTTATGACCTATAGATTACATGCTCACAATGTTTGATGAAATGTCTACCATGGTTAGGCCTGGGTAGGGCAAGTTCTTGACTAAGTTTTTCATTAATGGATTTGTCCTTATATCGTTAATCATTATAGAAAGTTCCATCAAGTTCTAGGCGGAGGTCTACATGTTAGCCCTGAAAAAGTGGCTAAGATTTCGGGGTCGTGTGATTAGAACTGGGAAATCTAAACTGAAATCACTGGGAGGCATGGTTATCCATGTGACTGGAGGGTTACAGTTGTTGTATTTCCTTGTTATGCAAGTGAATAGGAATCCATGTCACTGAAAAGGCAAGTTAACTCAGGGTTTGGGCACCTCGAGTGGTTTTTTAACTCTTGTTGGTCATGTATCTCTTGAGGAAGGTAAGTAAGGTTTCTTTTCGTAGACTTCATTTCCTTAATTTGATATAGGATTTCGATTCATGTCATAGTAGCTCCTCCTCTAATTTTTACCATGGAAGGATGGTGAAAGTGGGTAGATATGGGATGGTTGGTTACAAGTTGTGATAGATATGAATACCTTTTAGTTTTTCATTCCTCTTTGCTTCATTTAAAATAACACTCAAAGCCTCTGAAATCAAAAGGAATAGGAAAGGTGAGAGCTCACAACGTTATCTAACTCCACACATGGCCTTAAATAAATTCATAGGTTCGTCATTTACTAGGACCGTGAAGTTGGCTGAGGTGACACAGGCTATAATCCATTTTTACAATACTAAGGAAAGGCCAATTTGTAACAAAATTAGACGTAGGAAAATCCAATTTGCTTGATCATATGCTTTCACTAGATCTAAATTTAATACCAACCCAAGAATTATCTTTTTTTTCATACTATGTAGGCCCTCTTGTGATGTTTCTATAGCATCTAGTACATGGTGATTAAAAAGGAACCCAAATTGTTCTCATGAAATTCCTTGGTGCAAGGCACCTTTCAGTTTGTCAACTAGGATTTTTGCATTAACCTTCGAGAGGAAATTGCATAGTGAGATGGGCCGAAACTCTAAAAATAACATTAGATTCAAATTTTTTGGGATGAGGGCTATAAACATTGTGTTTATAGTCATGGAATATCACTTGTAACTTGAATATCCTCTAAACTTAAACTAGATATTTTTCCATAAGATCAAAGAAGTTCAAGGAAAATTTAGTTGTCTAGCCGTTAGTCCTAGGGATTTTATCTTTCCTGGCCTTGTGTGGGGCTCCCAATACTCCCTTTTCTATAAATTATTAATGTAATCCCTAGTTGGCTTCATCAACAAACATCCTCATGAAGTGTTGAATGAATTTAATCTGCGCTTCAAGTATTTGAACCTCTAGTTCCTGAAAGCGATCATGAAAGAATTGGTAGCCTTTCTCGCTCAGATCATATTGAGTATAGACAATTCTACCATTCATGCTAGCTAAGTCCTAAATTATGTTCACCACTTGTCGGTGCTCAACAAATTTGTGGAAAAAATAGGTGTTTCTATCCCCTTGGGCCAACCATATGACTCAACTTTTGAGCTTTAATGTCACCTCCTCGACATCTAGTAATATTTCCTTTAAAATCACTAACTCCCTTAGCTGTAGGGACTCTTATTCTAGGATTATTTCTAAGTGCCAACACCTACTCAGAGCAGAGATTTCATATTCTGTGGAGTTCAATTCTTGGTGTTGTATCTCATTTTCTTGTCTTAATTTTTCACTACTTGTTTGAGGAGATGAAGGGAATATAAAAATTGTGACACCACTTATTCACGACTAGTTGGTTCGATGGGCTTCCAGGTAGAGTAGGTTAATTTGTGAAGTTGTTATCCTCTATCCAATGAGAGTTGAACTTGAAAGTGGATCTTTTATTTTCCTTTGGCTTCCCTAGCTAAAGGTAGATAGGGCAGTGCTTTGAAAGGCCCACCACAGGGCCTCTAATCCAACTTTGGTAATGACTGAAATTCATCAACATATTATCTACCAATGGGAACTAGTCTAATATCTTAGATATTCCTTCATTTCCAACCCACTTATTTGTCCAAGTTTTCCTTATTAGGAGTGGCTCAACATCAACCAATCTCGAGTCCTCAAACAGGTGGCTAAAGAAGGGAGATAGTGGGTTTTCCCTTGAGTTGTGCCCACATATCTATATTGGATATGATCAGATTTAATTCTCCCCTACAATACACAGGAGGTTGTTTAGTAACCCCAACACACGAACTTCCCAAAAAAACCTTTAGTTCTCATACAAGCTGTAAACATTAATCAAGGAAAAATATCGTTGCTCCTGACGGACATAACCCTCCAGGATTAAATTTTCTTGAGTGCATTGTGTACTTTGAGTGAATCTTTCCGGTCCCCACCCCAACAAGAGACCACCCGATATGCCTTGAGCATCTTGAGAATAGAAATTCCACTGAACTAGAAAAGAAAAAAGAAAGGATTTAAAATTGTCACCAGAGCTCATAGTTTCCTAAAGCATAACAAGATCTGACCTAGTTGACTAGATCAAGTTCTCGAGATCCCTTTTATTGGGGTGCCCTCCCACCCCATGAATGTTCAATGATAAGATCAACATCATGTCCACCCCCCATTGAGGTTACAACCTCCAATACCATGGAAAGAAAAGTTCTTAAATTTAATGATGTCTACAAACCTCCCACTTACACCTTCCCTACCCAATCTAAAGGCACCTCCCAATCCTCCAACACCCCCTTTAGCCTTAAATGTAGTCCTTCCCCTGATCAAATCTATCTTATTTCACTTAGGAGTGTGGATACCCTAACTTATCCCTTGTGCCTTTCCTTGTCCTCTCGTTACTTCCCCTTCTAAAAAATTTCTAGATCCTTAGAATTTCCCAAGATAGGTTGACAAGGATGACCAATTGTTAGAGTCTCTAGGATACAATCCAAGATCGGGGAGAGAAAATCTTGTGATAATTGAGTGTGAAGGGTTAGGTTAGTGAATTCTTCTAAAGGTAGATTTAAAGTACCTTGTGGGGCACAAACTAGTTCAACTGACCTCAATAAAGGCATAGTTGTTGAAGGGGAGAAAACAAGATTGAATCATTTTCTGATGATAACTAATAGAGACCCCCCCCCCCCCCCCCTCCAACCTCAAAGTAGACTTTGGCATCAGAGGTTCCTATGACACAAGGAGGTTTAAGGTGAGAGTAGGTCCCATAAATAGAATAGGAAGATGGGGAAAAGGCATTGGAGCAGGTCTCAAAACAAAACAAATCCATGCATGTGGCGCTCAATCAGTTGATTTAGCTACTAGGCCAGATGAAAAGGGTCCCCCTAGAAGTCATTGATTTTGTTTCAACTAAAGTATGAACTATAGAAATAGATAAAGAACGTGTTCTTCCCAATGAACACTTAGGTGAATTTCCTATGGAAGCATTACTTCGAATGCCTCTAAAGAGTGTGATAACTACAAGACAACCAGACCACTTTCCTTTACCAGTTGATCCTTCTCTGAGCCATTGAGTTTGACAGTTGTTAACCCCTATCCAAACAAGGTTACATTAGGTGAGAAAATTTTGATTTCCATCCCCACTAGACTTATTTGTTGCATGTAGAAGGGGAAATCTCGCCTCAAGTGCCCCACCTCTCTGTGCCACATGCAATGAAATGGGACTTGCTAGTAGTATATGGTTGCTTGAAAGCCTATCCACCCTAATCCTCTTCCAATTATGGATTCAATCATTTACTAAGGTTGACCCTGATGAGCGCCTTGATGACCCTTCATTTAACACCCCTTCCCCTCCTTCCTTAAAGAACACAAATTTCCCAAGAACAACGATGCTTGTTCCATGATGCCTCTAGTACACAAAGGTTATGTTAAACTTGGAAACAATTATCAGATATGCTATGTGACAAGAATTTTAGTGTTGGGGTCAAGTCGGGTGCCAATTTTTAAGGACTAGGCTCGACGTGCCCCAGAGCTAGGTCTCCCCTCAGAAAAAAGTGACCTCCTCTTTACTATTGAACTGTGCACACAACCAACATTTTACAAGAAGGTGGATTTTAATGTATATCCAAGGTTGTAGGTATAATTTTTCTCAACCCAGTCCTCCATACCCTAGTTATGAACCTGTTTGTTCATGAATTTTCCAATTAACCCCCCACTTGGGCATAGGTTGTACTTGATCCATGACCACATCTAGGCCTAGTACCAATCTAAAAATCAATTCTCGCCTCTTGAAACACTTTTTCTTACACTTTCTCTTACGCTTTGCATGCACCTATAAAGCCTTTTCGACCAGAGAAGATGAAGTTTGTAAAATATTAGCTTATTTTGCAAGTAATGAGACTAATTGTCTTTCTTGTGGGTGTAAAGACGATGTTTTGTTTGAGGTATGGGAACGTGGTTGTAAAACACTTCTTGTAGGAGGATCTTCTGGGGAGGAAGCATGAATGTCATTATCTTGTCCCTTTAGGTTCTGCAGACCATAGGAAAGATGTTTGGTGGTGGTACAAGAAAAAAAATCTAGACCTCCAGATGTAGAAACCTTCCCACCTGGAACAACCTCCTTCAAGATTTCAGGTGTGTCGATACTTGCGATGAAATGTCTAACACAACCCAAAATCTCTTTGAGTTTCGCATCTAACTAGAATACTTGTGGTGAAATCCAATCAGCAGTTCCATAATCGACCGCCTCATCTTCTTCCAAATCACCAATGTATTGGATTCCTACCCAGTCTCAACCTTCCATGACAATACCACCACTTCAACATACATGAGGAAATATGAACTCTTACGAGGCTTGTGGAACACTGACCCTAGCTCAAGGGTTAATATTTATCTCCAAGTTATTTATTCCCTTTTAATTAATATATCTCAAATTAATTAATTAATTAATGAAAATGTCAAATTGGGCCTGTGGTATTCACAAGCCATAGTATTATAACAAAGGATATTTACAAGTTAAGAATTTCCTTGGTAAAATGGGAATGAATCTCCATAGCTAATAATTTATAATATTGATTTCTAATCAAAAATATTTGTTAAATATGATGAATAGAATTTATTTATATTGATTATTAAATATAATGAATAATGTTTATTTATATTATTTTTGTAAGTTAAATTTTATTGCCTCAGAATATAAAATTACATCATATTATCATCTCTAATGAGCCTATTACACTAAACTACATTTACTACAATCCCGATATCATATCTCAGGATTGGACATGGATTTTTCTTTTTTTCCTTCTCTTTTGAGGAAGGCAATCCATATTATTGAATTATCATGGTCAGTGGTAGATAAAATATTGACATCATTTATTTAGAACAATTCCATTTCCAAGGGTTCTGCCATATTGGTCATTTCCTTATCACTATTTGATTGATCTAACTCATGGGTGTGTTTTTTCCCACTCAGTGTAGAATTATGGGTAAGTCTATTTCCTTTTCATTTGAAGGATGAATCTCTTCATCTTAAGGATTAGTTGTTTCCCTTTGAGACTATGTTGGGGTTGGAGGATTTGATTTGGAAGTAAATGTCATATGTTGCTGAGGGTTACCCTTATTTTGCCTTGAATCCTTTATCTCCCTTCAGACCTTTCCATCCACAACTAGTTTGCTTCATAACCTAGGGTGAAAATGGGCATACATTTTTAAGATGTTTGGGTTGTTGAAAAGTCTTACATCATAAAGCAGTATTTTCATAATCCAATAGTTATGAGGAAACCTTACCCCCCATGTAACACCCTCATCCCACATCCACCCAGGTAACCATGCCAACTGGGGTAAACATGAGATGAGAGGCTATTATGATCATATTTGACCTCCTATGTGACCTTAAGGAAGTGTAATCAATGGAACATCACACACAGTCATCCAACATCATCAACAAAACCTTCAGGAGACAGGTCAGCCACTTAGATAGCCTACCCCTGGGTCCCACTATTTTTCTAGATCTCTTAGGCCATAGTCACTCTCATGCTATGGGTAAGGGAGTGACTAACAACCCAAAATCGCTCTCACAGGCTTTCCTACCAGTGACCAGAGACCAAAATTATTAGTTCTACGCTAGTGACCTCGGGATTTAAGCCACTTTTTCAGGCCCAAAGCCTAGGCCACTACCCAAAATGGAGTGATAGCTTGAAATCATTAAAATTACAGGGAAACAATGATGCAAAAGCAATAATCTAAACAAGTCCATAACCAGACCCCTACTAGCCATGATAGACATTTCATCAAACAATTCATCAACATGTAACCTATAGGTGTAAACAACAGAATTAAGTGTAGGGATCTCATACTTATCTAAGAATCACTATGAACCATATTTCCCTCATGTCATTTGTTTCATTATGATCTATTAGGCCATAGATGCACTATACATTCATTTACAAGTAAAAACATGTTGACAACCATACATAGTTGTTGTCATAAAATATACATATAACCAGAATAATAGGAACATAATTACCATAAACATATCAGGGATCAAAATCCACATATACATCAATAAATTTTCACATGGAAATCAAGGGAATGAATTTCGAATTAATGAGTGCAATAAACTAACTGGAGATGGGACTACCACGTTCCACCCAACCATAGAATGGCTGAGCCAAATCTCTCTTCAGCGATTCACCCCTGTGCCATATTTCAAGCATGAATGTGGGACTCAAACCAAAAGAACCAACCAAGGAATACTGAGGCTAAACCACCTCACCCTCATCAACATAAGTTAGGCTTTAACGCAATCCATCCCAAATCACTAGGTCAACACAATGAACACATCATAATAGGCTTTACTGTGATCTCTGTCAGGCCACTAGACCAAACAAGCATGGATGCCACCGAATTTCTCCACCTACACTGTGAAGAATTTTCCTGTCTCCTAGCCTCTCAGGATTTACCACAATCCAGACCAGAATCACTAGACCCTAAACTAAGACCCACTCTCTAAGCATTACCACATATCCCAAGTCCAAGATCACTAGGCCCAATGGAGAGCAAACCACCTCTAGGATTTAACATATATCTTGTCATTCACCAATAAGGATTCCTAGGCCATCTGATACAACACAAAATATGGCTTTATCGCAACCCAAAGTGCAGTTTAGGGCTTACTAGGCCATGTTTTCTATCATTTTGTATATCCACCTCACTCAGCTTTGAATCCATCCGGCAATCCATATCAACCAAAACATGAGAATCCCATCACACTATGGCTATCCGGAAATGGTAAGGCTAGGCTGAAAAAACTGTCACATGTGGCAAAACCCATGCCATGACAGAAAAGAACCACATGGAATACCGTGCACACCAAATCTAGCAAGGAAAATACAAATGTAATTCAATACCTACAATGAATCTTGTTGTAGTTTCTTGATCCTACCTTTCCTTGCTTGATCTTTGCTTCCTCTTTCCTTCTTTGCGTTTCTTGATCCAATGCCAAAATTTCTCCAAGAAAACTCTAAGCGTCCAAGAGTGAGAGAGAGAGAGAGAGAGAATAATGAGAGAGCTCCAAAACTCAACTAACAAAAAGGCTACCAATTGATCCTCATAAGCCTTTTTATGAATGAGGCATCTATTTTCTTCACTTTCCATTATTTCCTTCATTTTCCTCCTCACATGCAACCTATGACCTTTCACCTCCCTTTTCTCCCAATTTCCATTATTTTCATAAATAATTGTACCAAAATGCCATTTTGTCGTTCCAAAGCCTTAGATTTTTCCTTTTCCAATTTCCTTATCCATAAACAACCAAATGAACACCCCCCTAGGATGCCCTGCCCAACATTTAGCTTGGAATAAGTGTCCCATCAACTGTGGTTATTGTTTTTAACTTTTATTACATGGAGTTCTCACTAGGGCTATTACACAACCCTCCCCTTGGGGGACACCGTCCTTGGTGTTCAATCACACATATACCTCAACAACCCACTAAAATAAGACATATTTCTCATGGAGTTTTATAACACAGATCGTTGCAGTATTTGCAATGAAAGACCTGCTCAAAACAAAACATCATGATAACATGATAACATACCGCATAGTGGATCATTATGACACAACTCATTATGGTATTTACAATGATCATCCTACTAGGTACCAACCCACATGACAACATAACACCATGATAACATAATCACATGATATCATATTAACATAATCATCATGACATAACACCCATATAGCATAGTGGAGCTTTATAACATAGCTCATGGCAATATTTACATCCATATACATATGTACATATAGAAACATCACCAAAAATATATACCAAAACATATGCCACATCATATATATCGAAACATATGCCAAATACCATATCTAGGCATATACCAAAACACCATATCAAATCATATACCAAAACACCATATCAAAACATATACCAAAATACCATATCAAAGCATATAACAAACCACCATATCCAAGCATATACCAAACCACCATATCGAATTTTCTTTGCCTCAACCGGAAAACAACAAATGATACATAGCTCACATCTGATCCGCCATCTTCCATGAAGTTTCATTGGGTCGAAAGTGCTTCCATTGCCTTTAACTTGCTCGACTGCTTGGTTACGGAGCATGAGAACCTTTTTCACCAATATACACTAAGGCTCTGGGTAGAATTCTCCATCTGGTTCCACCTACAATACAAACCATTCAATCACATGATCAACATCCTTAACATACTTCTTATGCAAAGATACATGGAAAACATCATGGAATTTCACTATCGGAGGCACTGCAAGTCGATAGGCTATTAGCCCAATCCTCTCAATGATGTTGAAGGGTCCACAAAACCATGGTGCCAACTTTGGCACATGATCCAATCTGCAAGGAACTCTTCTTTAGTTTGATGTGAAAGTACACATGTTCTCCAACCTAGAACTCCATGAACAATCAATTCCTATCTACATAACTCTTCTGCCTATCTTGTGATACCTTTAGATTCTTCTTGATCACCTGCATTTCATGTTCCATGTCCACCAACATATCTGGTCCAATCAATACCCTGCTAATCAGATCACTCCAATTGATGGAGTGTTACAACCTCGCCCATACAATGCCTCAAAATGACTCATCCTCAATGACTCATGATAACCAATGTTGTATGCGAACTCTACCAAAGGGAGATACTCTTCCCACTTCCTTTGTTGATGCATCACATACATCCTCAACATGTCCTCTAATATCCTATTGACCCTCTATGTTTGTCCATCTATATGTGGATAATAATTTGTACTTAAGGCCAACTTTGTGCCCAAACCTACAAATAACTACTTCCATAACTTGGAAGTGAAATTCGCATCCTTGTCTAACAAAATCTTCTTTGGAACACCATGCAATTTGACCACATATCTGATGAATATTTGTGCTACATCACTAGTTGAGAATGTAGACTTAACCAGAATGAAGTGGGCAACCTTGGTTAATCTATCCACAATGACCATAATGGAATCATGTTGTTTCATTGTCTTCGGCAACCCTGTGATGAAATCCATGGAAATGACCTCCCATTTCCACTCTGGAATTACAATCGGTTGTAATATTCCACCTGTATGTTTACAATCTTCTTTCACTCGCTGACAGTCAAAACACCACCTAGCCACAAACTCTGCTACATCCTTCTTCAGATTTTGCCAATAATAATATCTCTTCACTGTATTCATGTCTTTTGATAACCTAGGTGACCTGAGTAAGGTTTCACATGAAACTCCCTCAATATCACCTTCTTGAGCTCACTACTATCCAACACATTTATCCTATCTCGAAACCTGACCAATCCATCCATTGTAAGACAATAATCCATTCCCTATGCACCTGCACCTATGCCTGTACCTATACCCTGCTATGACCTGAGCACAAGCTCCATATACCTAACATCTTGTTGTCCTGCCTGCGGGATCTTACCCTGTAATTCTATCGCATAGGAGCTCATAGCTGCCAAGTGATGTACCTATACCGATCTACTGAGAGCATTTTCCACCTTGTTCTCCTTACCTTTAATATACCTAATCTTGAAATCAAACTCATTGATTATGGCCAACCATCTAGCTTGCTTGACATTCAAATTCGGTTGGTTAAACAAATACCTCAACCCAATATGATCACTCATCAGTATGAAGATAGTGCCTCCACATCTTCAATGCATGTATGATCATTGCTAACTTAATATCATGTGTTGAGTAGTTATTCTCATGCTCGTTGAGTTTCTGGGACTCATATCATACCACTTGTCCATCCTGCATAAGGACTCCACCAAGCTCTCTCTTGCAAGCATCTGTGTATACCACAAACTCTTTGTCTAGATCTGTAATCTGTAACACTGGTGCATGTGTAACCAACTGCTTAAGCTTCTCAAAGCTAGCCTCGCACTCCTTTGTCCATTCGAACTTCTTTCCTTTCCTTTGCAATGATGTGATGGGAAAAGCAATCTGTGAGAAGTTCCTGATGAAAATCCGATAATATCCTGCCAGACCCATGAAATATCTCACCTCATCCACACACTTAGGATCTATCCACTCCATGATGGCCCTTATCTTCTTTGGATATACTGCAGTGCCTTCCTTGGAGACAGTGTCCCAAGTAGTGTACCTCAGTTTGAAATGAACTACATTTGCTGAGATTAGCATACAATTTATGCTCCCTCAATACTGCTACTAAATGCTCGACATGCTCTTCCTCATTTTTATAATACACAAGTATATCATCAATGAACACAATAACAAACTTATCCAAATATGGATGCAACACACTATTCATCAAACACATGAATGTAGTTGGAGCATTATTTAAGCTGAATGGAATAACAACAAACTCATAATGCTCATATCTGGTCCTGAACGCAGTCTTGTAAATGTCCTCTTCTTTGATGCGTACCTAATGGTATCTAGATCTCAAATCAATCTTTGAGAACACTGCGACTCCCTTCGTCTGATCGAACAAGTCATCAATCCTCGACAAAGGGTACCTGTTCTTGATAGTCACTTTGTTCAACTACCTGTAGTCAATGCATAATCTGAGAGTACCATCTTTCTTCTTCACAAACAAGACCAGTGTGCCCCAAGGTGATACACTTGGCCTAATGTATCCCTTGTCCAACATTTCCTTCAACTGTAGCTTTAACTCAACTAACTCAGGTGTGCTCATTCTGTAAGGTTCTTTTGATGTTGGAGCTTCCCCTGGCACTAACTCAATAGAAAATTCTACCTCCCTGTGGCACAAAAAAATTGTAATGTCTTCAGGAAATACATCCTTAAACTATTGTAGAATTGGGTATCTTCTCAACACATTTGCATCCTCAACTTCCTTACCCTTATCACTAGAAATGTGTACTACAAACAACATACACCCTTTCTTGTGGCTATGCTTTCCTTGCATAGCTATCACCATCCTAACTGATGTGGTTTTCTTCTTACCCTGTAAGACTCTTGGTTCTCCATTGTCACCAACACACTTGATAGCCTTGTCATAGCAGTCTACCTTGGTTCTATGAAGATACAACCATTCCATTCCCAACAACATATTGTATAAACCCAATGGTAATACATTCAAATTTGTTGCGGTAGGCATATCATTCAAGTCAAATGCATAAGATATTACCCAATGATGAACTCATTTCTTTATACTTGTAGCTGATTTTACTAACAAAGACTCTTCATGCAATTCCTTACTCAAACCACACTTATCCATCAATTTATGACTAACATAGCTATAATTAGATCTAGGGTCAATCAAAATAGAAATAACTTGATCACAAAGCTTACCATCCGTCTCAATGATAGACGCCTAGTGTTATGCCTGCATGTTTTCCAATGCTGCATAGATACATGGAATACTCATACCAACATCCCCAACAGTCTGTGCCTCCTATGCACTGTATATCTGAGGCCTACCACCCTGATTTTGTGGACAATCTCTCTTAAGGTACTCCTTACCACATTTCCAACACTCCAACTGACCAATTCCCTCACCTTTATGTTTTTGTTGTTGATGTGACCCATGTCCCTGTCTATATGCATTAAAATTATTTTGTGGTGCACATTCTCTTTCTCATCCGCATGCAAAGCTCTTGTCCTCTTAGGCTACTATTTACCTTTACCTTTGTCCTTTCCTCTCCATCCATGTTGAGATTCACTCTTACGCTTTGATTGTTCATAGAAATGTGTCAATTTCCCAATGACTTCCTCAAGTGACCAAGGCTCATCATACTCAATCCGATCTCTAAATTCTAATGGAAAACCATTAACAAATTTTTGAACTTTAGCCTTCTCATCAGTAAGATATGGTGCATACCTCAATAGCTCTAGAAACTTGGTCGTGTACTCTTCATCTATTATCGATCCCATCTTTATCTCATAGAACTCTTAGCCTTACTGTTGTAGTACCTTTCTTAAAAGTACTTCTTATTGAAAAGCCTCTTGAACTCCCACCAACTCAAGTCATTTGTCCTGATGTCTCTAACCTGCTTCACATCTTCCCACCAAATGTTTACTTTACCTTTCAAGCTGAAGATTTCTACTATGGCCTTCATGTTATCTGCGTAATCATCCAACGAAAGAATTTGTTCATTCCAAGTATCCAAGCCTCTACATATTTCGACTTCTTCACATCTCCATCAAAATTAGGTGGCTTTTCTTTCTTGAATTCATCCGGCAAGTATCCCCTATCATTACTCCTGTAAGGACTAGAATAGTACCTGTACTCATTGCCCCTCCTATTTGGAGTGTCCAACAACCTTCCATCTCTCGCTGTGTCAGATCTATCTGATCTATGTATACAAGGGGACCTACTGCCATATGCCCCATTAGTTCTATCCTCATGTCCATGGCTGATCTGAAGCGGCCCTTGTCGCTACAATTTAGACAAACTCTGAATAATTATAGCATTAACCTCTGCTTGCTTCTCTTGTGCCTGTATGATCCAGTCATTGTCCACCTTACAACTCCTTATCTCTTCCTTCAAACTTCTCAATGTAACTACCAAATCAGAAGAGTTACCAACACCATACTGCTCTTGGGATTCGTACGGAGATTCTTTGTAGTCAACCATCTTGTTATCCATTTGATACTTCTTCCTACAATGCATAATATGTTAGATAAACCAAATCACAATAAATCAACGTACCCCAGTATAGCTTAGGGAGGATACCTTGTCTACAAGATCACCAAATCAACATGATACATGTATAACATAAACATAACAACATATATACATTCGCAAATAAATGTATCAACATATACACATCATTTTAGTTAGGGTCTAGTCAGCAACACAAGGCCATATCAACAATGCATGCTATGACCTCATGCATGATAACAACCATTAATACATTGTACGTATTGCCACATGCAACCATCAACATGCAAAATCAATGCCAAAACAACTACACATACACATAGATGCATGTAGTCGAGCATAAGTGATCAATTTTTGAAATCAACCTACAAGACTAATACATGTAATCAAATCTACAAGAATGTAGCCTGACATAAAAGGATGTAAGTAGGCGATATAAAATCAACATGTAAGCGACATGTAATCCATATGAAACCAGTCACATACTCATGAAAAATACACTTCACGAAATCAATATCAAAGTCTCCATGATAACATTACTACAACCATAATCAATCATCAAGTAAATGCAACAAGCACACGAAATGAAAGTGTAAGAGTCACACATGCAACTGACATGCATGCATTACTAATGCACACCGCCCATCAGTCTGAGAGTTGAACCATCCTCTAATACCACTCTGCCCTCCTCCCACATCCACCCAAGTAACCATGCCAACCGGGGTAAACATGATATGAGAGGCTACTATGATCATATCAACCTCCTATGTGACCTTAAGGAAGCAAAATCGACGAAACATCACACACGATCATCCAACAACATCAACAAAACCTTTAGGAGACAAGTCAACCACTCAGACAACCTGCCCCTGGGTCCCATTGTTGTTCTGCATCTCTTGAGCCATAGTTTCTCTCATGCTAAGTGCAAGGGAGTCACCAACAACCCAAAGTTTCTCTCACAAGCTTGCCTGCCAGCGACCAGAAACCAAAATTGCTAGTTTTGTTCCAGCGACCTAGGATTTAAGTCACTTTTTTAGGCCCAAAGCCCAAACAACTACCCCGAATGGAATGGCAGTTTGAAATCAGTAAAATTATAGGGAAACAATGATGCAAAAGAAATAAACTGAACAAGTCCATAACCAGACCCCCACTAGCCATGACAGATATTTCGTCAAACAAGTCATCAACATGTAACCTAGATGTGTAAACAATAGAATTAAGTGTAGGGATCTCATACTTATCTAACAATCGCTATGAATCATTTTTCCCTCATGTCATTTGAAGTATTATCATCTATTAGGCCATAGATGCACTATCCGTTCATTTACAAGTAAAAACATGCTGAGAGCCATAAATATCTGCTGTCATAAAATATACATATAACTAGCATAATAGGAACAGAATTAGCATAAACATATCAGCCATCAAAATCCACATATACATAAATACGTTTGCACATGGAAATCAAGGGAATGAATTTCTCATCAATGAGTGCAATAAACCAACCGAAGATGGGACTACCACGTTTTACCTGACCATACAACGGCTGAGCCAAATCTCTCTTCACCCATTCACCCCCATGCCATATTCCAAGCTTGAATGTGGGACTCAAACCAAAAGAACCAACCAGGTCATACTGAGGCTAAACCACCTCACCCTCATCAACAAAAACCAAGCTTTACCGTAATCCATCCCAAATCACTAGGCCAACACAATGAACACATCATAACAAGCTTTACCATGATCTCCACCCGATCACTGGGGAAAACAAGCATAGATGCCACCGGATTTCTCCACCTACACCATGAGGAATTTTCCTATCTACTAGTCTCTCAAGCTTTACCTCAATCCAAACCAAGATCATTAGGCCCTAAACTAAGACCCACTCTCTAGGCTTTACCACATATCCCAAACCAAGGATCACTAGGCCCAATGGAGACAAAACCACCTCTAGGCTTTACCGTATATCCTGCCATTCACTGGCAAGGATTCCTAGGCCATCCGAGGCAACACAAAATCTAGCTTTACCACAACCCACAGTCTGGGTCAAGGGTTACTAGGCCATGTGTTCTATCATTTCAGAGATCCACCTCACTCAGCTTTAAATCCATCTGGAAATCCATCTCAACCAAGACATGAGAACCCCATCACACTATGGCTATTCGGAAATGGGAAGGCTAGGTTGAAAAACACTGTCACACCTAAAAAATTCCATGCCATGATAGAAAAGAATCACATGCAATACCATGCATGCTAAATCTAGCAAGGAAATACACATGCAAGTCGATACCTGCAATGAACCTTGTTGTAGCTACTTGATCCTGCCTTTCCCCATTTGATCTTTGCTTCCTCTTTCTTTCTTTGCCTTTCTTGCTCCAATGTCGAAATTTCTCCAAGAAAACTCTGTGTCCATGAGTGAGTGAGAGAGAGAGATAGAGAATAATGAGAGAGCTCCAAAACTCAACTGACAAAAAGGTTACCAACTGATCCACAGAAGCCAGTTTATGAATGAGGCCTCTATTTTCTTCATTTTCCATTATTTCCTTCATTTTCCTCCTCACATGCAACTTGTGACCTTTCACCTCCCTTTTCTCCTAATTTCCATTATTTTCATAAATAATTGTGCCACAATGTCATTTTGGCTTTCCAAAGCCTTTGCCAATTTCCTTAGCCATAAACAACCAAATGAACACCCCCTACGATGTTTTGCCCAACATTCAGCTTGGAATAAGTGTCCCGTCAAAAGTGGTTATTGTTTTTAACTTTTATTACATGGAATTCTCACTAGGTTTGTTACCTTTTGAAATGTTTTTAACTTTTATTACATGGAATTCTCACTAGGGTTGTTACCTTTTGAAATCCTTTCATTATCAATTTTGATGAAGCCACCTATTAAATTTCCAATATCCTCTAATATGTTTAGATATATCAAATGGATGGGTAAGTTGGGAGGTATTACCCAAATTGGATTTTCCAAAGGCAACATAGCAAGAGGATTAAATTATGTAAACCATGGTTGCATTGAGAGCCAGAACAACCCCAAAACCATGGACCATTGTCAAAAACCTTCTACTCTGTCCTCAAAATTATTGAAGAATACCACAAAAAAATGATTTTGAGTAAAATAACATCTCTATATTTTGAGACCAATTCTAGTAAACCCATTCGTGGAGAGCAGGATAAGAGCCAAAATCCATTAAAATAGAAAATAATTATATTATTCACATCAATAATTGTGTTTATTTGGAATAGGACTTCTCGAATTTTTATTTAATTATAAATCATTTTTAGGTGGTTGGTAAGTATTTAACCTCAACTAAATATTTTAGGTATTCTTATCACATACACAAATCAAAGGGTAAGATTTATCTCAAAAGTAGTTATGCCCTTTTCTCCTTTTTAATTAAATGGATTAATTAAAAATAATGTCATAAGAAAAAACATCATATGAAATGAGTTATGGTTTGTTGGGCATGCTCTATTGATAAACCATGGTATTGGCCAATTGTATTGTAACAAAGCCTATTTACATATTAAGAATCTCCATGGTAAAGTGGGATAAATCTCCATGGTTAAGAATCCTCTTACATTTTTTTTTAAATGTATATATGTTTAATTTGTGTTAATTCTTTTTATAATAATAATAATAATAATTTAATATAGTTATAATTTAGTTGATTTTCTTTTCATTTTTTAAATTTTAGTAATGTGAGATGTATCATGAAATAAGTGGTTTGATTATTATCATAGATGAATTCCCATGGGTTGTGCTAGTTATGTTAATAGGTGTGTCTCTTTTCGAAAGAGACTTCCATAATTTAATTTAATTACCATTCCAAAATTTAATTTAATTACAAGCATAGATCCATCTTAGCTTGAATCTACCAATAGCAACAACCACGAGGGGTAAAGTATTTTGGGGTGTAAACATTTTTTAGAGTGCAAAACTTTATAAAATGTCTGCACATATGTGGCTTTGGTCTCTCTCAATGCTTGATAGATGCAAGACAAGGTTAATCTATGTTGGTTGCACCTCTTTTAGAGTGAAAAACTTGAGAAAAAAATTGCACATCTATAGCTATAGTCTCTCTCAACGCTTGATAGATCCAAGCTAAGATGGATCTATGTTGGTTTTTATTTATGTGTTTGTGTACATGGGCGCTCCATGTGTCAACTTCATGTTGATGATAAAAATAATTTTACATCTCTTTCATTTTGAAAAACAAACTAATAAAATGTTTGAACCATAAGATTTTTATTATTATTTTTTATTTCTTTATAATATATATATATAATATATATATATAGAGAGAGAGAGAGAGAGAGAGAGAGTTGAATTGAAATATTTTGAAACAGAGTCTCCCTCATATTGGGAATTAGAAATCATGTATCCATGGAATAGGAACACACACACTCTCTTGCTTCTGTCTTTGTATATAGACTAAAAAAAATGTTATTAATATTATTGTAAAATACTACATGTCAACTCCATATTAAGCATTGAAGGTGGGCATTGGAATATTTTATTTATGGTCCTCTCTCTCTGAACTTGATATTGAAATATTAGTTAATAGGGATGTTCAAATATTTTATTCAAAATATATATTGAACTGTGGAAGAATTGCACAGCGAGTTCATATTGTAAAAGTAAAATATAAGAATTTTTTTTACATTCAATTTCTTTATATAAAAATTGAAATATTTTATTTATGGTTGATACTGCAATTGTTTCTGTTATTAAGATTTCATTTTAAAATATAAATGTCAATGGAATGAATTTAACATATCCTTCATATTGGATTACAATATCAATATTATTTTAGATGTCATATGTAATCATCATGTTGAATAGTGAAGGAATTACACATCTTCCTCATACTAAAAAGTAGAAAACCCTTATACACGAATATAGATGGTTTTACTTTTCTTTCATAGTGGGTTGTAGCATCAATATTATTTTAGATGTCATATGTAATCTCCATGTTGAATAGTGAAGGAAGTACACATCATATTAAAAAGTAGAAAGCACTTATAAATGAAATTATATTTTTTTATTATCAATTATTTTCTCCCTCTATATATAAGGTTGATGTAATTATGCTATTTATGGTGGACATTGAAGTGTTTTATTTATGATATACATTGCTTTTTTTTTAAATTAATATCTATGTTCAACATTAAATATTAAAAAAAGTTGTTATTAACATTTTTTACATTTTTAATATAGTTATTAATTTATTTATTTAATATAAGTTACATAACACCATTGATCCAGGTGGATATTAGTGGCCACTTGGCTATTCCACCTAAACCCTCCAGTCAGTTTCATTTATTTCCTTGTATATTTCAGCATTTACTATTTTTAGCATTTTTTCGAGTCCTAAACTTTCAGAGCAGTTTTGACCCCCTAAACAAAATTTTTTTGAGGTCCATTGCAAGCTCATTACCAGAGGTAAGGGCCTGCAACAAAACTTGTAGTGCTCATAGAGACCTTTCCAACAAGGTATCATATCCACCGAACATAGATAATATGACCAAGTTACGACCCCAGGAATTTGGCTGCCCAACTAACCCCAATGGGGTTGGGGTTAGGGATTTGGTTGTTTAGGGTTTTCTCATGTTTTTCAATAATAAATAGGCCCTTGAGCTTAATTGTAACATAGTTCAGTTGGCATGTAGCCGCCACATCTCTTCTCATAGATAAGTTATCATTGTCCGAGCTATCTTTTTTCTATTCTATTTGTAAGTATAGTTCAGTATTTTTCTATTAATGAAATTAAGTGTTTTTCTACTATATCTCTGTATTTATGATTATATATGTAATTTTTTGTGTTCATTTTTAAGTTCGGATCAGTGGTATCAAAGAAGTCTTCTCTTTCTCTATTTTTCTTTGCATGTCCCCAACGAGATCAGGGTATAAGGAGTTAGGGCTCAATCTGATTGAACTGTTGCAAGATCAACCTCGCAAACCTTGATGACCTCCCATGGCAGAAGAAAAGAAAGACGAGGAAGTAAGAGATCCTTTCAAAATGTTTCTCAAGGGAGCCCTCGAGCGGCCCTCGAGCGACAGAGGAACGCGATAATGGATAACTTTGCCCAGATCCTTCAATGACTACCCACAGGCGACGCATCTTCATCCAACAACCACTCTGGAAGCACCACTCCTTCTAAGGTACAAGTTAACTTCGATATTCCCATATTTGAGGGCCTGATAGATGCATACGTCATAGGTAAATGGTGAAATCTGTTGGAAGGATATTTTTCAATTCATGACTTTTCCAATCGGGAAAAGATTACTTTTTCACTTCTCAAAGCCGCCCCACACGTCAAGGACTGGTGGAAAACCTAATGTGAACAAAAGGACGAGTGAACCCTCGTTGTTTTCAGTCGCACCCACTTGGGATTCTTTCCAAGACTCCATCAAGGGGCAATATTACCCTATCGGGAGCTATGAAGATAAATGCATAAAGTGAACCATGCTACAACAGGGGAGGGACTAAGATGTGTCGGAGTTCACAAATATTTTCCATACCCTTCACATGAAGTTGGGTATCAAGGATACTAATCAGAATTTGGTACTTAAGTACCATAGATGTCTATAAAAGTGAATCTAGGATGAGATGGAGTTCCTGGACATTTCCTCACTCGGCACGGCATATCGATATGCTCTCAAGATTGAGCAGAAGTTTAAATAGATAAAGTGGGACTTTTGATCTAGAAATCCAAAGCAAGGAAAATGTGCCCACAAACCACAGAGCAAAGGATAGAGCCAAGGCGAGGCTACCTAGGATAGCTCGTCGAAGCTGCAAGAAAAGAACAACACCACAAATACAAATAAGGACATGGGAAAATGTTGTGAGTTCCATAAGAACTCCACTCACAACGCAAGTGAGTGTCGAGCCAAGTAGTCACCAGTGGCCGAGCTAAAGGCCTCTGAATTAGACGTATGTTCCAACTTTGAATCATAACCTGATAAGGGGAATGACAAAGGGAAGCAGATCATTGATGTGGAGCCCAGTGCCACTATGGCCACCACTAAGATCCAGAAGATTGAGCCTGAAGATCCACATGAGGGGGAATGCCTCTTCAACTCACAGATGTGGATGAAGGGTTCTCTGCTGCAGTTCATTGTTGATAGTGAGAGCCAAAACAACCTCATTTCAGTAGAGGTCGTGAAGTGGTTGGGCCTAAAGAATACAACAAATCCACAGTCGTACACCATCGGGTGGCTTCACCAAGGACAAGATCTTCACGTCAGCCAGCAGTGTCGCCTTCCCTACAACAACAAGCCCTTCATGAATGATATACTGTGTGATGTTGCTCCTCTTGAGGTTTGTGATCTATTGTTAGGAAAACCATGTCTGTGATTATTACTTTGGCCAATAAGTTGTACAGGATACCAGAGGTAGCCCCGCCTACCACCATCTCTTTTATCACTACAAACAAATGCAATAAGATCATTTCCCATACTAGGAAATTTGTTTTCCTTATGATTCGCCCTCAAGGCAAGAAGAAGGTTGTGGCCATGGCTTCCAAGCAGGGCTCCTTTGCAAAATAGCAGCAGATGGATAAGGTCATGGAGGAGTACAGAGATATTTTCACCTCACCTACAAGGGTAACTCTACACTGTCAGGTCAAGCACTCCATCAATCTGACCTCGGGCGCATCTCTACCTAATGAACCGATCTATCAATGCTCTGTTCTAGAGAACGATGAGATCAAGAGGTAGATTTAGGAACTATTGAAGAAATGGAACATCAAGCCAAGTTCATCACCTTGTGGGAGCTCAATTGTATTGGTATAGAATAAGGATGGACCTAGAGACTCTATATTGACTATCGGGTGCTGAACAAGATCACTGCCCAAAATAGGTACCCAATCCCTTGGATTAATGACCTTCTGGACCAGCTCAAGTGGGCCAAATATTTCAACAATATTGACTTGAAGTAAGGGTATCAACAAGTTCCTATCAAACCCTCTGATGTGTGGAAGACTGCCTTCAAATCCAAGAAGGGCCTTTTTGAATGGTTGGTCATGCCATTCAAATTGATGAATTCCCCTGCAACCTCTGTGAGACTGATGGACAACATCTTGTGACCCTTCAAAAATGCATTCATGGTGGTGTACTTAGATGACATCCTGATCTTCAGCCAGAGTTAGGAAGAGCACCTCCACCATATTCGACAAGTCCTTCAAACCCCACAACAACACAAGCTATGTGCTAACTTGGAGAAATGCACTTTTGGCCTCACCCAGGTTCAATATCTGGGGTACATCATTGATGAGAAAGTTTTACATGTGGACCCAACCAAGATACAATTCATTCAGGATTAGCCAACCCCAACCAATCTAACAGAGCTCCACAACTTTTTGGGTCTTGCCAATTTCTACTGTAGGTACATGTTGGGGTTCTCTCATATCACTTGGCCTTTAAGTCAACTCACCAAGGGCAGAGTGAAAGAATTTTATTTTTGGTTTGAAACACAACAGCAGGCATTTTACGAATTGAAGCATCACCTCTGCTCTACGCCAATGCTTACATTACCAAACCTGCAACAACCATTTGAGATTGAGACAAACGCCTCCGACTATGCTATTGGTGCATTTCTTACTCAGCATGGGCATTCAGTGGCTTACCATAGTGAGACACTTTCAGACACAATATAAAATTATCCAACTTATGACAAAGAAATGGATTCCATTGTGTAGGCTTATCGTCAATGGAAGCATTACATTCTGGGGAAGGAAACGGTCATCCATATAGACCACTGACCCCTGCAGTTCATACAGACATAGGGGAAGTTACAGAACAATTGCCATCATAAATGGTCCACCTACCTGCAAAAGTTCCATTTTAACATTAAGTATAAGAAGGGTAGCACCAATAATGTCGCTGATTTCCTCATCCAACCACCAGTCATGGCACTGATCACTGTGCTCAACTCCTGTGGGCACGAGAATTTGGGGTGGCCACATCTTTACAAGAACAATCTAGAATTTGGCACAACATACTAGACAATCCTGAAAGGGAAGCAAGTTCCAAATTTTCACCTTTAGGATGCATTTTTATGCCACCTCGGACACATCTATGTTCCTTCAAGAGAGCGTGCCAAGATGATTTTTGAGGTGCACTACAATCAGGTCGTTCGAAATTTTAGAGTAGAGAAAACAATGGCAGTATTGCAGAAGTATTTTTATTGGCCAAAACTTCATCAAGATGTTGGGAAGTACATTAGATCCTACACCGCCTATGCCATTTCCAAACCAACCATCAAGAAGCAAGGCTTGTATACTCCTCTACCTACTCCTAATCGTCCTTGGTAATATATCTCCATGAATTACATGTCGAGCCTTCCTTCTACTAAGCATGACAACAATTGTGTTTTCGTGGTCACCAACAAATTCTCCAAGGTGGCCATCATGGCACCCTGCAAGAAGAGTATCACAACAGAGGCCATTATTAAGCTCTTATTTGAGCGAGTGTGGGTACACTTTGGGATCCCACAGTCCATTGTCCCAGATAGAGACAACAGATTCCTGAGTGTATTTTGGTCCAGTCTTTGGTTGATGCTAGATACAAAACTTACTAAGTCCACGACTTTCCATCGCCAAATTGATGGCCAAATAGAGGTTGTCAATAGGATGATCGTACAAATTATGTGCATGTACAACTTGAACCAACCACACACATGGGACGAAAGTATCCCTTATGTCCAAAATAACTACAACAAAGCTCTCCACAGCTCAACAGGCCACAACCCCTTTCAGGTAGGGGTGGGATTTCTGTCATTTTGTCCCATCGATGTGGTCATACCATTTGCAACCACTCAGGCAAATTTGGCTCATGTCCAGTTTGAAGTCAAAAAGGGCTAATAGCTTCATTGAGTGCATTTAACACATCTACCAGTAGGTCCATGATATATAGGACAGATCCAATGCTAAGTACAAGCATCGCCATGATCAACATCGAGTGTCGCACAATTTCCCGGTGGGCGACCAAGTTTGGCTACATTTTCATATGGAGCGCCTTGCTAGACCCCATCACAAGCTTCGCCCACTCCGATATGGAACATACACCATCAGCAATGTTGTCGGTGACAATGCCTTCAAGCTCAACATCCCACCGTTCCTTGGTCTGCACCCAGTGTTCAATGTAGATCGCCTTCGACCATACTTTCCACCATTGTTGGACACATCCAACATTGCAGAATAACTCACACCAATAGAGCTCAACCCAGATTACATGGAACATACCACAACTGATCAGATCATGGACACACAGATCAAGAACACTCGCCAATAGAGGATACAACTATATTGAGTTGTCAAATTAGGTTGACTCCTTCACCAGGGCAAGTGGTTCATTAGGGACTAAGTTCAATACGGACCAGGTTCAACAGAAATTTCCTCACCTCATGGAGGCTCTGCATGCAATGGGGGCCATTGCTTCCTAAGGGGGGAGTAATGATTCAGGTGGATATTGGTGGCCACCCGCCTATTCCACCTAGACCCTCCATTCAGTTTCATCTATTTCCTTGTTTATTTCAGCATTTACTATTTCTAGCAGTTTTCTGAGTCCTGAACTTCTGGAGCAGTTTTGAGCCCCTAAACGGAATTTTTTTAGGTCCATTGCAGGCCCATAGCCAAAGGAAAGGGCCTATAGAAAAACCTATAGTACTCAGAGAGACCTTTCCAACAAGCTATCATATGTGCCAAACAGAGATAATATGACCAAGTTATGACCTCGGGAAGTTGGCTACTCAACTAACCCCAAGAGGGCCCACAAATCTTGGCATTACATCTCTCGGGGTTAGGGTTTTGGTTGTTTATGGTTTTCTCATGTTTTTCAATAATAAATAGGCCCTTAAGCCTCATTGTAACACATTTCAGTTGGCATGTAGCCTCTACATCTCTACTCAGAGATAAGCTACCATTGCCCGAGCTATCTGTAATTTGTTGCGTTCATGTTTAAGTTCAGATCAATCATTTTTCATACTCCACTAAATAAATGTTCTGATATTTATTATAAATTAATATCTATTACTATTTACCAATCATTTATTTAGACAATTATACTAATTATAATTAATACAATTACACAATATACTATTTTATCATACTTTACATTACAATAAATTTTCATCAAATAAAATATTGATGGCAAGCATAGAGCGTATACAAAATTAATGACAAATCACTATCATATGAGATAAAGAAAGAGTGAAACATCAAGCTCACAAAAACAAAACAGGAAAATTGAATAAACTCTATCTTTTTTCCCCCAGGAAAAATCGTAACTTTCATTATATAAAATATTGAAAATTACATGTTATAGATGTTGCAAAAGGAGCATATTTCAAAATTGGTGGCCATGTATGCCACTTGGTGTATAAAGTCTAAAAAGTGACTAATACAGAACTGTAACTGAAAATCAGATACATAAAAATATATATACAATTCATAGTTCTAATAATCGACAAAATATGCAAAAAAGTGGTCCATCTATGAACTTTGTAGAATCAGGTAGATGTTGCCACCTGTGGTTGATGATCAATGAATGGCCCATGAAAATATTGATAGAACTCCTGTCTTATATGTTCCTATATCATCCAAGAACCAAAAGGTTGTTGCGCTCCTTCCTTGGAAAGACTATCGGAAATTTGGTTCCTTTCCCTGTAGATATGACGACAAGATATATAGTCAACTTGTGATTTTAAAGTAATAATTTAAGCCATTAAATTCCTGACTATGTGCATGTGACATTTGAACTAATGATTGAACCAATTAATGACAAGTTTATAATCACAAAAAAATTGCAGTTTTTGACATCCTTTCTCAATGGAAAAAATAAGGAGTGGTCTGAGGCTATTAAGCTCTTGATAGTTATTAGTGCCTCTCCCTAAACCCATCTTCATCTTATTGTAATGATCCTCATTTAAATACAAAACTTCTCCTCTGCCACAACCATCTTGTTTAGTCGATCCATCACAATACGCCCAAGGAAAAGTCTTGTCAATGATTTATGTGGAAATGTTCCTGTGATTTTGGTTTTGTTCATCTTCTAGGATCATGTTATATAGAGCCACGGGGAACATGTGAAAGTCCAGTTTGGGGCCTTACCTTGAAAAATATTTTGGTTTCTTCCTAACCGAATACCCCAACAGACTCAAAGGGGTTGATTTCGAAGCTTTGAAGGATGATATCTATTCCACCATGATTCCCAAGTTATTTGAATAGTATCTCTCTGCCACCTGATATTGATTTCCAATGATTGATTTATCTGATTCCATATTTGGATTGTTGTGGGACAATGTAGGAACAAATGATTGATTCTACATTATTCTTGCATAATATACACCAAGATAGTCCCTGAAATGATCTTCTTTTAAGATTATCTATTGTGGGAGCTTTATTATGCAGCAAAAACCACATAAAAAGCTTTTATTTTTCTAATCCTTTTAATTTCCAAAGAAGAAGCCACCACCAGACGTTGTTGACAAGTTCATGTTCAACGAAAATGAAGGCGTAACCTTCTTCTGGAGTATATCTACCATGACGAGATAGAGCCCAAATTAATTCATCCTCCCGCTCATGTATTCTTACATGTGCCTTTAGAGGGCATTTGTGTAGATATTCAAGTCCTGATGCCATTGATCAGGTGTCCGAAGATCCTGTGCAGATTTCCAATTTTGACCAAATATAGAATAATTTTTTGGGTCTGCAATGTGATCTAAAGTCCTTATACGTGATACCTCCAGGAATTGTATAAGGCATGGATGAAGGAAATGTACATTACCACTTCTCGACCACACATCCATGCCAATATGAACCTTTCCACCCAATCCTACTCTCCATGCCAAACTTGCTTTGATATATTCAAATGAATTTAAGATAGATCACCAAATCGTAGAGACATCGGACCTGTTCCATCTAAGCATTCTGATCCATTCCTCAATATGATGTGGACTAATTTATTTCTTGGTTACTACCTCTAACCATAAGTTGTTTGAATTTATCAGTTGCCATCCCATTTTGGCTACAAGAGCTTTGGAAAAACATGTAAGGTTATTCATCCCCCAACCTCCCCATTTTTGGGGAATGGAAATGAGATCACAACTTACCAAGAAAAAGGTATGCCTTTCTTATTCCCTCTTCAGAGAAATCCATAGAAAATCTGTTGTATTATGTGAATAATTCCTTTTGGGATCCATGATAAAGACATCTAGTATACAGGGATGGCCTCCAACACAGATTTGATGAGAACTAATCAAATTTTGCTAGATAACCATCGTTGATGCCATACATTAATTATTCTCTCAATCTTGACTACTAACCACATCCAGTCTGCAATTTTATAATTATTAGGTTTGAGTCAATATCCCAAATACTTGAGCCATCTTCAAAAACCAAATGCTTATATGGAAATATTTGCTTTTCATACTATGTACAACCCGTAGTAGATAAAGTGGATTTTTCCTAATTAGTCTCCATTCATGTAACCTTACAAAATAATTTGAGAATAAGGTTGAAAACAGTGGAATCACTAATAGCCCCATTCAAAAAAATGAGGACATCATCTACAAAGAGTAGATGAGTCAAGATGATATTTGCTGAAATTTTCACATATTTGAATCTCACTTGATTCCTTTCTTCAGCTACCAATCTTCCTCAGGCCCTCTATGACCAACGAGAATAACAATGATGATAAAGGGCATCCCTGCCTGATACCGTGTTCTACGTGGAAAAAAATTGTTGTTGATCCATTGATGAGAATGATATATGATGCAGAGGTAATACAATACATTATATAGTTAATGAAATCATATTGAAAACCTAAGTGAGTCAACAACATCCAGATGTACAGCCAACTGGTCCTATCATATTCTTTGGTGAAGTTTATCTTTAGGATCATCCCTTCAGATTCTTAATTTTTAAGGAGTGAAGACCTTCCTATGCAATACCAATTGCTTCATGAATCTAGCGATTTTCTAAGAAAGCAAATTGTTCCTTAGAAATATGTTGGGATAAAACAGGCTTAATGCAGTTTGCAATGATCTTCGCAATGATCTTATTGATGCAATTACACATAGAAATAGGCCGAAAATCATTAAAGGTTCTAGGATTATCAAATTTAGGAATTAAGGCTATGAACATAGCATTGAATGCATCATACATTCACCCACTCTTCCTACATTCATCGATCACCCTAAGAAGATCTCGACCTATCAAATCAAAGAAATCCAAATAAAATTCCACAGGCCAACCATCCAGACCAGGACCCTTGTCTTTTTTAAACCACTTCAATACAACCTCTAGTTCCCCCATAGTCATTGGCATATTCAGATCTTCATTTATTTCCTCATTTACAAATCATGGAAAGAGGCTAGCTACCTTTATAATCTCTGTCGGAGATGCTTCCTATGGAGCTTTGAACAAATTTCCAAAGTGTTGTATACCCAAAGTCACTAAGCTCTTGAAAGAGTGCAACGAGGATCCCTCCTCATCCTCCAAGGACCATATAATATTGAAATTTTTTTGACCTCTTGCATGTTGTTGGAAAAATTTGGTATTATCATCTCCCGATTGGAGCTAGATAGCTCTACTCGTAAATCTCCATGTTTCTTCCTTTTCCTTTAATATCTTGATTTTCTCTACTTCTAGTTGTGTGATATATAACTTTGATTCTGGAGAATCATACCCACTACTGTCAGGGTCTTCTAACCTAGCTAATTCATATTCAATATTGTTGAGGGCCTCTTCGTCCTTCTTTTTCTTTGCCTTAACACATTCAATTATCATCTGCTTAAGGTGAATAAGGTTTCTATCCAGGTGCTCCGCCGATGACCTTTCTTCAGTATGTGATCTATCCTACCATACCTCTTTAACAATTCTTTGAAAATCTTCATCCCTTAACCATGTCGAATTGAATTTGAAAGGTGTCCTCGTTTTGGAGAAATACATGCTATTTCTAAAAATATAGGCAAATGATTTGATATTCCTCCTGAACCAACCCATTTCCTAACCATTTCTATCTTATCCACCAATGGTTCTTTGATTAGGAATTGATCAAGACGCCTAAATAAACAATATCATTCTCATAATTATAGTTAATTACAAAGATAATTGTGTGTGTGTGTGTGTATAATATATTGATTATTATTATAAAGTTAATAAAAAAATAAATGATAATGTAAAATGCTAATGTAATATATTTTGTTTTAAGTTAGTAGTTTGAGTGGTTATGAGTATTATTTGTTTTCTTATCTATCGGGTTCAATTTTAAAGAATATGTTTTCTCGTTGTGATGAGACTGGAAGTTTAGGTACCCCATCCACGTGAAGCCTTGGCTCTTGCTAAATCACAAATTTACTCATTGTGTTGTAATGATAGTTGAAAGATACATCATCTCTAAGTCATTACTACAACTAACTTGCCAACTATCATAAGTTATTAGTGTATCTAACTTGAAAGTTATTGGATATACTCTTGGTTTTATAATGACAATTGGAAGATAAGTGATGTCTCAACCTTTCCTAAGTCATAGGTTATTAGTATATTTAGCTTGCTAGTTGTTGGATATATTCTTGGTGTTATAATGGCAGCTAGAAGATATGTGTTCTTGGATATACTTTTAGTGTTATAGTTTCAATTGGAAGATAGGTGATGTATCACCTCTTGCTAACTCATAAGTTATTAGTATATATGACTTGCCAGCGTTGGATATATTCTTGGTGTTATAGTAGCAGTTGGAAGATATTTGATGTTCTTTTGCTAAGTTATAAGTTATTAGTATATATTGACTTGCCAATTATTGGATATACTGGTAGTTGTAAGATATACATTGTTGGATATAATTTAATGTTATAATGGCAGTTGGAAGATACTAATGTATCCTATCTCATTAAGTCATAAGTTATCAGTATACATGACTCGGGAGTTGTTGGATATACTCTTAGTATTATAATAACAATTGAGAGATACATGAAGCTTTTGAATAGTATATCTAACTTGAACTTATAAATTCTTGGTGTTATAATAATAACTGGAAATTTTGATTCTAAACTTTATTTTAATTACTCTAACAAATTATCAATTGACTATAATTAAAATAATAATAATAAATCATTATAGTTAAAATATAAAATATAAAATATCACCTGTTAGCTAGTCATTCAACCGTTGAAGAAAGTAGGAGTCTTCTAGCTCTTTCATATTATCTGTCATATCAATATTTATATTAATTCATGATTTCTTACAATTTTATTTAAATTTTTACTTCAGACAAATTTAAATATATTGAAGATGTAGTCTCACACACTTACAAAAAAATTATTATCAATAAATAATTATTATTATTATATTTTTATTGTAGTTAATGATTATTATTATTATTATATTAATTATTAATATTAATTAATTAATTAATAATAATAATAATAACAATAATAATTATTATTATTAATTCTTATTTGCTAGTAAATGTGATTATGTATATTAATTATATTTATTAATATGGTTATGATTGTGTTAGTAGTAATTCATAGGTTTATATTATTTGATTTAGATTTTTATTCTTGTCTTGCTTTTCCACAAAGGAAAAAGTTAAACTACGCCACTTTTCCTGTGTTTTGTTTGGATTATATGGTAATAATTTGAATTAAAAAATAATAATGGAAGTATTCATATTAATAAAAAAAATTGCATAATTGGTTACTTGCGTTACATATTTTTGTTATTATTATTTTATATAACTTTATATTTTAATGGAATAAGAACAAGTATTTATATATATGATCTCATAATTTAATTGAATACAAATATAGTATTTTTAATTGTAAAAAAAATGAAAATATATATGCATCTCTTTATCTATTGTACATCCAGTGATAAAGTGTATATATATAGAGGAATATACATAAATCCAAATATATAAATATGTATATCTTGTCACAACATGCACAGGAGTGGAATATAGGAATATACATGAATCAAATATATAAATACATAAGTATAGCTTGTCACAACATGAGTAGGAGTCCACTCTTGTGATAAAAATATGGAGTATATATGTGGAGTTCTTTGTTGCCTCATGACATATCTCATCTTTTGGTCCGATGCCCTAAGAGGTCCCCAGTTATTGGATTTTGTCTATAGATATGTTCACGTGAGACAAGGGGATTTAATTTGCACTGGTGATATCTCCATTTTTTTTTTGGGCTAGATGGGCCTTGATTATATTTTTTTTTTCCCAATGCATATGTATGAATAAAATCATTAGGCATGTTGGAGCAATAGGTCCAAGATCTTTTAAGGCAGTTTTGTAATTTTTTGTTTGGACTTGAATTTGCATTAGAATGGTTGATATATATATATATTATTATTTTTTTATTTTTTATTTTTTTATTTTTTTCTTTACGTTAAGACTAATCTAAGTACCTACGGGGGATTTGAACCGGTGACCTATCGCAAGGAGTGCCTTAACAACGCACCCATTCGCCGTCAATCCAAAGCCCCGTGGGCTTGTTTATATATTAATGCTTTTAGGTTGTTATTTATTTTATTGAAAATGAGTAGAAATAGATAAATAAATAATTATCAAATTTAATTTTGAGTTGGCACAATTAAAATAAACTAAGTCAATTAATGTAAGTTGAGATGAGTTAAGTTAAGGGTAACTTGAATAGATTGATTTGAATTAATTTGGTTAGTTTGTGTTGAGTTAGTTGAGTTGGGATGATTAGTCTCTATTAAAATGTGCTAAGACAAATAAAATAAGTCTAAATGAGTTGATTTGATTAGTTTGAACTAAGATTAGTCAAGAAGGTTGCTTTGAGTTGAGGTAAGTTAAGCTAATTTTATTGAGTTGAGAAAATTTGAGACAATTTATTTATATTGGCATGAGCTTAATTAGTGATGGGCAACTATGGGATGGTTGTGAGTCAACTAGAGAAGAGATTAGGCAATAGATTAACCACAACATGATCATGTAACATTAAGTGATCCCAATGATGGATGGTTTGATTTATATAACATATGGACTTGTTGTGACATGAAACACTTTCAAAAAGAGGAGACTAATTTTTTTGTAATGTCATAGAAACAATTCTAAAATGTACAAATTTTAAGTATTTTTAACCAATCAACCATGATTATGTTCATAACCACTTCCTTTTGGCTACCTCCTTTGGCATAAGGATCATGATATATTGGAGCTTACTTGTCGTGGGTCACATCTCTCAACCAATATGGTTTTTTTTTGGTATAAAGTGGTATTTATGTCATAGAAATAATTCCAAGATGCAAAAATTTCATGCATGTTCAAAATAAACGTCTTTTAAGAAGGCATGTGAAAGTTGTGGCGATGTGGTGCACTAAAGTGATAATTTTTTTTTTTAATTTTTGAATAGAGGGAGGGGAAGGTCAAGCAACGAATATATTCATACCATAAACAATAAACCATTACGCCAATATGAGGCACCACTCATTTTTTCCTACTCATTTTGGCATAATGATCATGGTGTATCAAAGCTTATATTTTGTTGTAGGGCACATCTCTCAACCAATTTGGGATTAGTATTTTGTATAGAGAGGTATTTATGTCATAGAAATAATTCCAAGATGATGCACTTAGTAATGGCCATTTTTTAGGAAGTCATGTAAAAGCTAGGGTACTTTGAAGAACTACTAGTGAATAGTTGTGTGTGAATATGCTTATTGCTTAGCCTTTGTTGCCCCCCCACCAACAGACACACACATGGTGACTCCTAATAAAAATAACAATGGTTGATTGGTTGTTATGTGAATATACTTATTGCTTAGCCTTTGCTCCTTCCTTATATGTGTGCGTGTGGAAGGGGCAAAGGCTAAGCAACAAGCATATTCACATAGCAGCCAATCAACCATTATTTTTTTATTAGGAGGCACCATGTGTGTGTCTGTTGGTGGGGGGCAACAAAGGCTAAGCAATAAGCATATTCACACACAACTATGTGTGAAAGGGGCAAAGGCTAAGCAACAAGCATATTCACATAGCAAGCAATCAACCATTGTTATTTTTATTAGGAGGCACCACTACCTTATGGTTAGCCTCGTTGCATAAGTACCATGATATTTCATATGTATAAAGCATTCAAAGAGAGCACTTTCTATACATAATTACTAAATGCAATTATATATGTTTATTTAAATATTTAAACAAAAGGTTAATTTATATACATAATTATTAATTATATTTATATATGTTCACTTAAATATTTAAACAAAAGGTTACATGGCTAAAAAGAAGTATTAATGTGGAGTGAAATTTCATGTAATACTATATAAATATTGTTATGTTTATGGCTAGTTCAATATCATAAGCAAGAATGTGAATATCAAATGACATACATTAATCATTGTTATGTGAAATGATATTGGGCCATCCATAACATTGTATTCTATGTGGAATGCAACATTATGTTAGATAGTATTGGTAAGATATTGTCACATCATATGGATTGCAACTACCCTTCAAATAGGTTAGGTAAAGCTAATAGTGCCATTTGATGATTTTCATCCTCATCTTTGATATTACCATTTTAATAATAGGTTTTAATACATCATATAGATAACAATCATTTTATATTGATAGAGTATCAACTTAATGTTATATAGAAAATCAACTAACATTTTTTTGCTTACGAGGGAGAGATGATGTGATTTGTGAGCAATATGTTTTCAAACTTAGAACTAGTCATATAAGGATTAAGGATGTTGAAGATGGATTGATTTGGTAAAAAAAAAAATGTTAGAGGAATTTATACACCAAAGGTAGGCTATAAGGTTTTAGCTGAAATTGATAGGATTAAAAAGCCCTTGTGGTGGAAACCCATTTGGAAATTCAAATACCCTTTAAAATCTCACATTTTTATGTGACTTACTATAGAAAAACAAAGCACTTGACAGGGATGTCCTTTAGAATTAGAGTCAACAAGGGCCAAGCAAGTATTCCTTATGCAAGGAAAATGAAAAGACCATACTGCACCTTCTTATGACTCGCGCATGATTTTTATAGCTTTGGAAGGATATGGAAAATTTCATAGCCTTAAAGGATGTATGGGTGGTGGTTGTTGAGGAAAAATTAAAGAAACTAGTGTTTAAATCTTAGATTGGAAAACTACAAGCTCTTCTAGTGATGGTTTCCTTGGGTATATAGCTTATTCATAATGGAAGTATATTTGAAGATAAGAACATTCATCTATTTAAACACGTAGTTCAAAATAAATCAATTCTTTAAATTTCAAGTATATTCCAAATAATAAGCCTAGTGAAAGGTTGCAAATGTGTGAATAGATAGAAGTAGTGTTCGTGCATATTTTAGCAGGGGTTTCCAAGGCGATCCTCCTATTCCTAGGGGGAGGGGGGGTGGTGCAGGGTAATTTATTTTTTTGTGTAGATCTTAAATTTTAAAGATTAAGATAGGTTTAGGCATATTTCAAATAATTTTGTTGAATTTACTTCTTAGTCTTTCTAATACAAAAATGGATTTCCAAAATTTACTTTTTCAGTAACTCCATGGTGGTTATTAATTTGATGTGAGGAAGTAACTCCATGGTGGTTATTAATTTGATGTGAGGAGCTAGTAATATGGAAAATTATATATTGAGGCCTATTTATGAAAAGGTTCAGTTATTCAAATATGTTTTTAATATATTATTTTATAGGTAATATATAATTGGGGAAACTTCTCTGGCACTTCCTCTCATTCAAAATGGTACCTAGGGTAAACCCTAGATTCTTCAAGGCACATGGTCACAACTCACTAAAAGCAAACATGTGTTATAATATTTGATGATTCTAATATTATATATATAGAGAGAAAATATATATATACACACATGACAAAAGGTACAATTATAATAAAATGGAATCATAAGAGAATTTTAGTCTACATAATAATAGAACAATATAAATGTAATCACTTTATATCTATAAATTAATAAAAAAATTATGATTAATATGATTTTTATATAGAAATAATTATATTCCTATATGTTTGAGAATAGTTAAACCTAAATAAGGAGCGAAATATTTTTCCTATTAATAAATGTCTTTACATTATCTCTTTTCATCGTATAATATATATTTATAGGGAAAGAATTAGAAATACTCTCTCAAATATCATTACAACTAAATTTAAAATCATAACATATTAATGAGATTAAAAAGGATTAGTGTTCTAATTACTTTCACAATCCAATTTTCTACTCCGTTTTATGGTTTTTCTTTTCTTTGTTAACATTTCACATGTATATTAGCTTTTAGATTCTCGCTATATTATGGTCCATAGCTTTTAGATAGGCTAGTGATTTTAATGGCAATTTCGACGTAGAAGTGGAGTTATATATGGATGCCTTGTTGAATAACTTTTTTAGGTAATAGTATGGGCTATTTTGAGGTTTTGGAGGAGTTATATGTCTTTTATGACTATTTTGGTCATGTGATTCCTTTCAAGGGGTAAATGAATGCTTAGTGCATTTACATAATGTAATTCTCAATCTAGTTTGCTAATTTGGCAACATTTCATATATACCTCAACTTTTAGAGGGTCACTCTGCTAGGGTATGATGAATTTCAAGTTCATGTTTTAGAGGTATAGGGATAGATTGGGGATGTCATCGACCATTTTGATAAAGGAAATAAGTTATTTGTGGAGAGCCTAATGGGTAATATGGAATTATGATTTTTGGAAAAAGAAATTTAATGTTATATATTTCAAATTATAGATATTAATTAGATAAAATATAGTTTAATTTTACATTTATATAACTCGCTTTTTTTATAAATGGAAATATAATTTTTTAGAAAAATAAATTTAATGTTATTTATGTCAAATTTTAGATATTAATTAGATAGGATTTATATTAATTTTACATCTACTTAAGTATTAAGAGAAATTAAATTTCGCATTTATCAATTATTGAGAGGGATTAAATCTAATACTTTATTTATTAAGCATCAAAAAAGAAGGTTAAAGGATGTTAGGTTCTTATTCTAATTCTCTTACTTGGATACAATATCAATGTATATGGTGCATTAAAATAGTTAATTAAGAGTCACACATTTTAAAAAGAATTATTGTTGTTAATAAAACCCAAATTCATTAGTAGGCTCTTATTAGAAGTGGGCTTATAGGTAGTTAACATTCTCCATGGACAGATATAATTGAGTAGAAGGTTATGTAAGGTTTCGTTAGAATTGTAATTGTATATAGAGCATTACTCTTGGAGGTTGCCCCTTTGAAGAGGTGAGTGAACATAGCTCTCTATTTTCTATTATCCAAGGGTTTTAACTTTTTCAGATAGATATATATATATATATATATATATATATATATATATATATATATATATATATATATATATATATATATATATATATATATATATATATATATATATATTTCTCTCGAGTTTCGTTTTGAACTATATTTTATGTTAATTACATTACAAATGGTATCAAAGCTATTTTTGTTGCACAAAGTTGGATACTTTTTTTCTTTTTGTTGATATGTTTCACAGGAACGAGAGGATGGTAGAATTCAGGTCAATTTATGAAACTTTGTATTCATGATTGGAAGAATCCATTCCAAGGACTGAATTCTTCTTAAAAAACACCCAATTTAAAAAAACAATTGTCCAAAATAGAGTATAGGAAGTGGAGTTATCAACAATTGAAAATCAATGTTTCTTTAGGGTTTTTCAGGTGAGAATTTTGTTGGCATAATTCAAGTCAATTTCTGAAACTATTTGTTCATAATTTGAAGAATTGATCTGATGACTGAATTCCTCTTAAAAAGTAGCTATTTATAAAACAAACAGAAAAAAACCCAAATTGGACTATGGGAAGTGAAGTTAGCAATAATTTAAAATAAACATTTTTTTGGGTTTCTTTTGGTGACAACTGTGATTTTTGTAGAGTACATATCTTTTGATTAAGAGCATAAATTTCAACCAAACCAATTCCATAAGATCCAAATAATTGGTGGCAATTCATAATTTGGGTCATAATAGATAATCTAAGAAATACATGTTTCCATATCTTCAAATAACACAGGTACTATCCCAATGGTTTTTTTAGTAAGCTTACCCATGAAGGAGAATAGTATAAGCATCCCCATACTTCCCCATACAACATGTACACTTACTTTATCACAACCAAGTTGGACTCAATGGAAGGTAAACTTAAGCAATGACAAGAAAACATAAATGGTTTGGAAGAAAAGTTCAATGAGATGTTTGATGACTTTGAAAATAAATTAATGGACAAGTTGTTGAGTATGTTAGCTCAAATCATACCGAGAGAAAACCAAATGATTGCATAGTGAATTGAGTCAGTACACCAAGAAGAAAATTATAAATCATAAATGTGTATCCACACACAATACTCGACATACCTACACAACAATAAATCAATAGATAACAATATATGGCATTGTTCTCCTAAGGTGGACTTGAACAAACTTGATGGTTCTTATCCATCACAAGGTGTCTCTAAAATGGAACATTACTTCGCCCTCCAAGGTATTACTTTTTACATGATGAAACTCAAGGTAGGGTTCCTACATTTAGATAAATAATGATGGAAATGGTCGGAATGGCATAAAAAGGCCTATTCGGGCTACATTAAATGGAGTCAATTTGTTGAAAAACTATGCATGTTTTGAGAGGAATACTCATAATTTGGGGCTACTTACCAAATTACACCAAACTAGCTTGGTGATTGGATTTAGAGCAACATTTAAGAAATAGCCATCTATTCAAAGAAATTAACATATTCCTTCTATAAAGAATGTTTCATTAGTGACCTCAAGGAGGATATTCGAGCACAAGTCCAAATGTAGCATCATGCTACATGGTCAGAATCAATGAAGAGGGCCTTAGAAGTCGAAATGGTGATTAATACACAAATAAAAAAGCCAACATTAATTCCTCACACTCATCCACCCCAAGGTAATTCATTAAGAACAACTCCTACTTATCATTTGAAGGTACAAAGGTTTTCTCTAGCAGAAATGGTAGATCACCAAAGATGTGGGCTTTGCTATAATTGTGATGAAAAATGTGCATCAAGTCATAGTTGTAAAGGACATAAATTGTTCCAAATTGATATGACTACTCAAACCTTGAGGGAAGACATACACACTGAAGAGAATTTGGCACTACAAGTTGAACACACCAACACTTAGAATCAAGAAGATATTGAACCATCATCTCATCCTTAAGAAACCCTAATCTCCCTAAATGCATTGTCAGGGATTTCAACTCCACAAACATTGAAACTCATAGGATACATCAAGCACCGGAAATCTATAGTCCTTATCAACAGTGGAAATACTCATAATTTCATTCATAAGAGAGTTAGAGAAGAAACCCATTATTTTTTACACCCAATGCACAAATTTCAAATTATGATCATCAATAAAAGTATGATGAAATGTTGGGGCAGATGTGAAATGTCAAACTCTGGATGGGAGAGTATCAACTCAAAACCCATATGTTTTCCATCAACATGGGTGGTTGTGATATAGTGTTGGGGACAGAATGGCTACACACATTGGGACCAGTTACAGTGGATTTCAAAGAAATCTATATGAGCTTCACTAAAGAGGGACATGTGCACACCCTTCAAGAGGTCTAAGGTAACTAAGATGTTTGGATATGATTATGAGATCATATATAAGAGGGTACAAAGAATGTTGTGGATGAGCTTTATCCAAAAAAATTGAAGAGGATGTGTCACTCCTTTCCTTATCATTACCAAGTCTAGGATTCCTTGAGGAAGCTCACAAGGAATGACTAGCAAAGAATATTTTAAGGTAGCTCATCCAAAAGCTTCAAACAAATCTCATACCTCCTAAAAATTATACATGGAAAAAAGATATATTATTGGCAAAAGATTCAACCCTAAATTAATGAGTTTTATAAAATCTACAATCATCACCAACAATAGGTTATTCTAACTTTCATAAAACTTATGAAAGAACTAAGTGTTCATTCTTTTGGGAAGGCATGAAAATAGATATTTAGGATTTTTTAGCATCATGTGATGCTTGCCAAAGAAACAAGGGAGAGACAATAAATTTACCAGGGGCATTGCAACCTTTACCGATCTAACACAAACTTGGACAGATATTTCAATAGATTATTGTTGGAGCTACAAAAGCAAGCAAAAAATTAATTATTATGGTGGTGGTATATCATCTTTCAAAAGATTATAAATTGTATGCCTTAGCTCATCCTTTCACCCCTTCCTCGATTTCCCACAAATTCATGGATGATGTTCAACCTACATGGAATTCCCGCTTCCATTGTTTCAAACTGAGTCCCCACATTCACAAACAAATTTTGGTAAGAGTCATTTGAATTTTAAGTACATAGGTAAATATGAGCATTGTAGGTCATCTTCAAACAAATGGTCAAAAAAATTGGTAAATAAGTTTATAGAAACATATTTGAGATGGTTTTCCTTTGAAAATCCACACCAATGGGCACAATGGCTTCCCCTTATTGAATGGTGGTACAATACCACTTATCATGAAGATATCAAAGTGACACAATATGAAGCATTCTATGGCCCAAAACCCCCATTCATGGCATACTATGTACCATTCATGTCCAAGGTTCATGAAACGGATAGAACACTTCAAAGTAGAGAAGTTAATAAACCTATCCTCGAGGAAAAAGTTGGATACAACACAAAATTAAATGAAACAACAAGTTGTTCAACATAGATTTGAATATTGTTTTGCTAAAGGGGATCAATTCTTCCTTTTCATATAGTCTTATAAACAAACAACTATCAAGGATAAAGTTCCCTAGAATTTAACTCCTCTGTTCTATGAGCCCTATCAAATCATAAAACACATTGGTTAGGTTGGCTTTAAACTAGCTCTTCCAACCCACTCCAAATCTAAGGTTTTGCAAATGGGGTAGCAAGCTAAGTGGGCTTTATTGTGGGAAAAACTCCACAGTTAAGCGCGCTTGAGCCAGAGGAGTTCTGGGATGGGTGACCTCCTGGGAAGTCCTGGTTACCGGGTGCAAGCCCCGGAAGTGATGATTGATGCTATGTGATTCGTTCTCCACATTTCACTAGTTTCAATCCCACTTCTTCACCCCTGTGAGCATCACCCGATGCAATGAGTGCTAAGTGAACTATTCAAAAATCATGAGAAATTAGTCAGTTACGACTACCTCTCATGGAAATGGTCATACTTTTGAATGACTTACTTAACGCAGTTGAATCCCAAAATGATATCTAATATAATGCACTGCGTAATCCCCCATACATAAATTCAAAAAGAGTCAAGGGATCTCTAAACTTGAATGGTTCATGAAGCACAATACTTGCTAAGGTTTTGCAAATGGGGTAGCAAGCTAAGTAGGCTTGATTGTGGAAAAACTCCACAGTTAAGCGCGCTTGAGCCAGAGGAGTTCTGGGATGGGTGACCTCCTGGGAAGTCTTGGTTACCGGGCGCAAGCCCCGGAAGTGATGATTGATGCTATGTGATTCATTCTCCACATTTCACTAGTTTCAATCCCACTTCTTCACACCTGTGAGCATCACCCGATGCAATGAGTGCTAAGTGAACTATTCAAAAATCATGAGAAATTAGTCAGTTACGACTACCTCTCATGGAAATGGTCATACGTTTGAATGACTTACTTAACGCAGTTGAATCCCAAAAATGATATCTAATATAATGCACTGCGTAATCCCCCAAACTTAAATTCAAAAAGAGTCAAGGGATCTCTACTTGAATGGTTCATGAGGCACAATACTTGCTAAGGTTTTGCAAATGGGGTAGCAAGCTAGGTGGGCTTGATTGTGGGAAACTCCACAGTTAAGCGCGCTTGAGCCAGAGGAGTTCTGG
>APFE030744179.1:195750-224590 GCA_000404065.3 Pinus taeda
ACGCAGTGCCTTTGAAATAAAAAGACTTTCCCTGGTCGACAATTAATGTGGTACTTGAATGTTTAATTCATAAACAATTCAACTAGCCAACACTTGCTAAGGTTTTGCAAATGGGGTAGCAAGCTAAGTGGGCTTGATTGTGGGAAAAACTCCACAGTTAAGCGCGCTTGAGCCAGAGGAGTTCTGGAATGGGTGACCTCCTGGGAAGTACTGGTTACCGGGTGCAAGCCCCGGAAGTGATGATTGATGCTATGTGATTCGTTTTCCACATTTCACTAGTTTCAATCCCACTTCTTCACCCCTGTGAGCATCGCCCGATGCAATGAGTGCTAAGTGAACTATTCAAAAATCATGAGAAATTAGTCAGTTATGACTACCTCTCATGGAAATGGTCATACGTTTGAATGACTTACTTAATGCAGTTGAATCCCGAAAATGATATCTAATATAATGCACTGTGTAATCCCCCATACTTAAGATGAATCTTAACAGTTGATAAATGCTAGTAAAAATGGATCTAAGAAGATGAGGTCTTTGATCTCTCTTGATGCTTGTTAACTACATGGCTAAGATAGATATAAGCTAGTTTTTTTAATTATTTATTTTAGGTCATTTTGTTTTTTTTCTTTCTTTTAATTATTCTTATTTTGTAACACATGCTAGATTTAGTGAATTTTTGTTGCAAAGGGATTTTTTTTTGTTTTTCCCCAATCCTAAAATTTGTAGAAAATTCTTGGAAGAGAGATCATGATTATGGGGCAACATTGGACTCTTTATCAAACCATTGTTCTAAGATTTCAACCTAGAAACCATGTCTATTAGAAAAATTGTTATGTGAGTGAGATCATCTCCCCACCTTCATGTTGGTTCCATGAGTTCGACAAAACATTACAAAAACCCTAGTTAATTTACTTAACTTTGACATAAACTGTATCACGAATATTGATACTACTAAATTGTTTGAGATTTGTCTTACCTCTACTTTCTTTAACTTTGAAGGGAAATTCTATGAAGAGACGTGTGGTGTTTCCATGGGCTCGCCCCTTTCCCCTGTAGTAGTTAATCTACTCATGTAGGAATTTGAATCTAAAGCTTTGTCCTCAGCTCAATACAAACCAAAGCTTTGGAAGAGATGTGTGGATGACAGTTGCGTCATTTGGCCTCATGGTCGGGATAAGTTGTATCTCTTTCTCCATCATCTTAATAATCAATCTAACTCCATAAATTTTACTATGGAATGTGAAATCAATGGGGGCCTTCCTTTTCTTGACATCCTTATTTCAAAGAAGGATGATGGATCATTCTCACACTAGGTCTTTCGGAAGAAAACTCACATAGAATAATATATTCATGCTAAGTCTCATCATTTCCATGCTCAAAAGCTAGGTGTTCTTAACACTTTAGCCACTTGCACATTTAGAGTTTCTGATGAAAGTCATCTTGAAGATGAGAAAACCCATCTCCTAAAGGTTAAAAAAAAAATAACGTTTATAATAAGCTTCATTGTCTTAGGGATTTCCTTAAGGCTAACAAGTGTTCCAAGATTAAAAAAGAACCCAATGATCAGTTTTATGGGGTACACCTTCCTTTTATACAAGAGGCCACTAACAAGATGTAAGGATCCTAAGAAAGCACAAGGTTCCCTCAACCTTTAGGCCCCTTAACACTATTCAAAGTTCCCTAAGATCTGTAAAAGACCTGATGAACGCTAAGAATATGAAAGTTGTTTATGTAATCCCTTTTTCATTTGGAACACCCTATGTTGGTGAAACTAACCACTTAATAAATCAGAGGATTTAGGAACATGCAACAAACATCAAACATGGGAGGACCCACTCCTCAACATTTGCAGAACATGCAAAAAAGAAAAACACCACTTTTGCATTGAAGAATCTCGAGTCATTCCTAGGATAGATCATTTTCATCACCGTAAGTTTAGGGAAGCTATAGAGATTGAAAGAAGGCCAAGCAATCTGCATAGAGACGATGACTAGAAAATTAGCAATTGTTGGATCCCTGTCATTTCTGCTTAAGTTTATATATATATAATATATATATATATATATATATATATATATTCCTAATTTTATTATTTATTTGTATTTTTTATCTTAAACTACTTAATAAACGATTAATTTATTTTTCTCATTATGATTGATTTATTTATTATTTAATTAATGATTAATTTATTATTATATTATAATGATTAATTTATTTTCATTATTGGATTGATTTATTTTAGGATATTTAATTAATGATTTAAGTTTATTTTATATTAAAATGATTAATTATTTTTTCATTATTGATTTATTATATAGTTATTTTAACAATCAAATAATTTATTATATATATATATAGTTGATATTTATTATTTTTATTTATTATTTGTTTTATTTTTTGATTTACTTTAGGTTTGAACAAATATCTAATTTTTATTTTTAGATATTCATCTTCATAAAAATGTTTCCTTTTGGATTTAATTATTCCCTAATTCAATATTAACATTTTTTTATATTAAATATTATTTATTTGTTCAAATCTAACCGTTTTCATTATATGAAGTATTATTTATTAATAATATTATTTATTTAGTCAAATCTAACTATTATATTATAACGGCTAATTTTTTTTATCTTCATCTATTTAACTTGATGCAAAGATCTTGTTCTTCATCTTGTCCTGGCGATGAACCACACTAGTTGATTCGAAACGCGTTGACAAAACTCTAATGATGTGATTTTTACCGAAAGTTTTCTTACATTTCATAATATGGATCACAGAAGCCTAAATTCAGTTATCAACAAACTTCTCAATACGTCTACTTGAGGCAAATGGTGTATATATAACTTCAATCATCCAAAATATCCCACCCCTCATATGTAGATTATTTCCATTGGGAACCATTTCTTTGGTGGGGGTGTGGGCGAGGGGATGAAGAGGTGGCATATATAAGATAATGCGAATTCATAAAAGAAACATTCCCTTTGTTTTGTCCAACTTAGAGGAAGATAGATTGTTAGTTTTACTAAAGCCTTCACTAACCTCTCACTATTTTGCAAATAAAAGATGTTAGAAAGAAAAGGAGGAAAAAAAAAAGTTTATGGTTCTTAAAGGTCTATGATTAATTAAAATAAATAATATAAGAAAACACATCTTTAAAAGATATAACACAAGTAAGTAACAATATGATTAGTTAAAAGTTGAATATTAAACCTTAAAGGTAAAGATTAAAAATTGAAAACAAAATTCCAAAAAATAAACTTTTTTCTAATCACATCTTAATTGATATTTAATTAGAAAATCATTGAAAAAACACAAAACATCACCCTCATAACATTGATCATGAAATTATCTAATAATATTCCCCTATTTATAGTCTTTGTTGTAACCAACTCATCATACCTTTTTAAAACAATTAACAATGATGATCTATTTTTCATTGTGTCATCTGCTATACATGCCACTTAAAAGACCTCATACATCACCTTTCTTGTATCACATTCTATACCTTCCTTCACATGCTATACTTGTATTTGTTAGAACACATTTGAATGAGGGTAAGTGTGAGATGCATTTCATTAATATGATACACAAATAAATACATGATCTATGACCTTTGGATTCATCTTTTAAGAAGTCTCTTGGATTCTTAGTGATTGTTCCTATTCACTTGTGACTTCTCTTACTCCTTCTCAAGCGAATAATATATAATATCATAATCCTAATAGATTAGGTTTCCAGCATTCTCCCCCTTAATTTGAAGGGGTATATGTAAGTCCAAGTAGAGAATTGGAATTTGGAAGTGGACAACCATCTGTTGAACCGCAAAATTACCTTCCCCTTGACATTTGTTCTCACCTCTTTCTCTTGATTTCTTACAAGACTACATATCCAATCAATGGTAAATGCTAGATTTTGTCTTAGGAAAGCATTAAAATGATCACCATATTATATTTTCATGTTCTTGTTTTTTTAATAGATTTTTGCAAATTAGCTAAAGAATGCAGCCTATTCTGCAGCTAACTGTGGGTTCCGTAGCTACTCTCATGGTTTGGCAGGTTAGAGGTGTCAAATGAAGAACTGGACCACATGAGCATCTCTGGAATCATCTCTACATGGATTCTATCCTACTCACTCGATCCAGATCGACAGAAAAGCATGCCTAAAGTCTTGGTCAAAGATGGAGTCAAATATGTTATCTAGTAGCAGTAGGACTCTTGATATTTCATAGTTGATCAGGAGTTTAACGATTCCGTTGAAGAGTTAATGCGGGGTAAGCCACTTGTAGATGATCAGGAGTTGAGAAGTTAATGCATATCAAGCCACCTATAACTGTTCAGAAGTTTAACAGTCTCATTACAATTCAAATTAAGCCATTTGTAGCATGTCTTTCTATAAACAGTCATGATAGATTCAGATCAAGCCACCTGTAATAAGATTTTCTCGTAGACAATTATGTTGTTTTTTCTATAAATATCGGTTAGATGAGATTGAGAAGCAGTTAGAAGTAAAGGGAGGATTACAGGCTTTTTGTTAAAAACTTCGTTCATACTTCGTTTTGTGGATAAGACAAACTCTGTTTTGTCAATGGTGGTTTAAAAGTGCATATTTAATTAGTTGTTATCCAGCCACATCAGTTGCAGAGGGACCCTGCACTGAAGGAGGTTTTTCACTTGTTGTTTTCATTTTAATTTCTACTACTCTGTTTTTCTACAAGTCCATTTTCTTTATTCATCTCAGTTTGTAACCAAAAGTGTGAGGATAAAAATCACAATTGTGCATGTCTTATTCTTCTGAGATATTGTATGAGAAATGACTGAATGAAAAATGGAGAAATGAGAATACACAGTTTCTTAGCTTCTTACTGTTTTTGATTACTCATTTTAGCATAGAATTTTCAATTAGTTATATTAATAGATGTTCTCAAAACCATTCCGAAATGATGACAATTATAACTTAATTGGTTGAATATCTAATGCATGCAGCGATTAAGCTTACTCAACACATTGTTAGTTTTACAAACTGTCATCTTTGCTTTTCTATTTTCAGGTCATTACTTAGTTACATCACTTGACATTCCAAAAGATCATTTCAAGGAAATTGATTCTATCATGTTCCAAATTGAATGGTTGAATGGCTCATGAATGCAATTATTGAATTACCTTCTACATCAGTATTACTTTTGGTTTTAAGAATTAGATCCATGGATCAGAACTAACTGGTAGATTAGGACTAAATGGTAGATTAAGACTGAATGGTAGATACACTAGATGCTCTGTTTCTCTTATTAGGTCCTAACTGGTTAAAAATGATTCTTAGTCCATTTTAGGAGTTTAGAATAACTTAGGAACCTATCCTTTCTTTAAAAACTCATTAGATCCATGTAAATCTCTCATAGACTGTATATTCTTAGACATCAAAGAACAAAAACCCCCCAAACAAACATAAAATACAAAACAACGAAGTAAGAGAAAAGTTAACTAAGCACATATAGTGCATCACACTTCATTAGTCTACAAACCTCGGTTGATAATTCATGCAAGCAATTTAGGACACTAAATTGACTAAACACCATCAATGGATAAAAGTTCTCCCCGAATCTAGCGGTTTTGGGATGACCACAAATGAACTAGCTAGTAGAAGTTGATGTCTTCTACTAAATGGTGGTTTAAGGATGACAACAAACATTGGAACTTAGCTTTATGGCTCAACAATTTCCTCTAGAAAATAGTGGTTTAGGATGACTATAAACTCTAGAACATGGTTTTAAGACTGAACAACTCTTGGAACATTTCATAATTTAGCTAGAAATTGTTGTCTTATGCTAACTGGATCTTCTCTCAAATAGTGGTTTAAATATGACCACAAACTATTTTCTAACATAAGTTGTAAGTCTTATACTAAATGGTGGCTTAATAAAGATCACAAACCCAATGACACACATGGAATATGGCTTTAGCTACTACCGTAATTCAAACTCACTAATTCTTGCCCAATTGATAGGATCTCAAAACTTGAAGTCTAATTGGAAATCATTGATATTATTCCCCCTTGTCAAACACAAGGTGACAAGATAAAAATATTTCCACTACAAGATGTGTCAATACTTGAGAATCAATTCTTCAGTATTCTCGATATATCTTCTTGCTATTGATGAATATTGCTAAGAAGTGATCCAACCATAGTGAATCTTTACTCTTGTAGGTTTCTTATGTTTGACAAATTTTGGAAGGATTGATTATGCTTTCCACAATGATCACAAGGATAAATATCAAAACATCGATCCTCCATGTGGCTAACTCAATGACAAGGTTTGGATTTAGTAGTTTGATCTTGAATTGGAGCAGGGGAAAATGATTTTTCTTAAAGGAATCAAGCACTCTAGAATTTGATTGGTTTGGTATAAACATGAATGTGAAAGGTCACTTCCTTTTTGTATCCAAGACAACTATTATCCACTTTTTGTTGATGATTTCTTACAAAGACACTGCAAGTAGAACTTGTCCATGGAAAACTTCATCTTCATTTAGATCTACTTTTGAAGTGGTACATTAATTAGACAATGTGTTGGCTACTAATAGGAATCATTATCAAATTCAAAAAGAGAATTGTTCTAAACAAGGACTAGTTCAAAATGTTGATTATTTTGTTGTATTTCATATTATTGGAGTTGTGATTCAAACTGGAGAAATTTGATTTTGTCCTACAAAATTGTAAATAGGTTAACAGACTAGTGAGTTTTTCTTTGTCAATCATGACCATATTATTGACAATAGAGAGTATTAGAGTATCATGTAACTCTAATAATTCATCAATTGCAATAATATAAAGAGTAGCTTAGACGTCAAAGGTTCCTTTGCAACTCCACCCTTTAAGAATTAGACTCAACAAATGGAGCATGTTGGCTTATGCAAAAAGTACACTTGTTTATAATGCAATTCAACATAATTAAAAAAAAAAGAAGTAAAGTTTGAAAATATTATTTGCAAGTCAATTATAAGGTTCTATCTCATGAATTGAGATTGAAAGATGCAAGCCAAATATGCTAGGAAGAGAAGTTCTACAAAGCATATTTATAGGTAGGAGAGTAATGGGTACTTGGTGAAATAATCAAGATTGGGTTCTTCCCTTTCCCAACACAATTTTCAAGACAACTTTAGTGGAGATTTACCAAATTCCTTGACCAAAATGTCACCATTTTTAATAAATTTGATAGTGTTACCAACAAACCATACCAAAGCTTCAATGACGACCTAATTTGCACATGAATTGGTGCTAATAAAATCTATTGATTCAAGTTTCCAATATTTGAATGGATTAAACTATAAAGCTAAAACTTGCAAGTTAGAAGACCACAACTAAGACAAGTAGTATGAGTTCTCGTAAATAAAGGGACACAATTGTGTGAACAATACCAAGTAGAAGGATCATGGCCCCAATACTCCTACATAGCCTATGTAGGAGCTAAGTAGGGTTCTAGACCTTAGTCATTGTGAGAGAACTATGTAAATTCATGATTAAAACCCAAATCTAGATGAAACCCAAAAGCAAGAGCATTAGTCTTCTGTGAACAACCTTCACTTAGATCAAGTTAACAAACACTATAGCCACAAGCTAGAGAAAATTGTGAAGAAGGAAAGAGACTATTATGGGCTTGACAAAAGCATCATGAAGTATTGAAAGTGCCCACACAAAGTATTTAGAACACCCATGAACAAAAAGCTGGAGATTTTGTTGTGTTGAATACTATCTGGTGATAATCAAATGGCTCAAGGTCAAGGAGAGTCGAGTTGGAGGATAAACTTAAATGTGAACTAACACTTAGATAATCCATGGATAGGCTTCCATAGAAACCCTAATGTCTCACTTATTCTAGGGACAAGAGTTGAAGAACAACTACTTGTATCAACAAGTCAACCAAGTCAGTATTAAGGGTAAGAACAAGGGAGAATTGATGGCCAATGACAAGGTCAAAGTAGAGAATGAAGACAATAGAGAGATGAGTCGATCAACAAGAGAGAAACGACAAGGACTATGTAAGGAGGAGCCCTTAGGTTAAGGAAGACCACAAAATTGTAGCTCTAATACCACTGTTAGAACACACCTAAATTAAAGTACACATGAAATGCATTTCATTAATATAACACATATAAATACATGATCTATGGCCTATGGATTCATCTTCCAAGAGGTCTTTTTGGATTCTTGATACATGTCTATTAGCATGTCCCTTACTAATAACATCCAATTGCGCGCATGAAGAAACCCATTCTAAGGATAAGGCACACAATTTAGCTTTGGTAAGTAGAAAGTAAGGTCAATAATTGAGTTTCAATAAGTGGATCTAAAGTGAAAACTAAAAGAACTTATATAGAATGAATGGAATCAAACTGATTTTATGATAGTGATTTAATCGGTAAAATACTCTAGTGAAATTTATTTTTTAAAGAATGTCACTCCTCGCTTTCTCTCACACGACATTATGATTATACGCTAAACCTCAATTATACCAAAAAAAAGAAAAGAGAAGAAGTTCATCTTCACTTATAACTTTTCATAAATCTTAAAATAAATAATACAGAAAAAAATATAACCCTAAAAAAATATGTTTCCAGCAATAGCTTAATGTGCAATACACTCCTTATCCATTTGTACTCCTCTTCCTTCCTATTCCAATTCTTTGCTTTTATTAAATACCATATTTAATTGATGCATAATATGTATCTAGCCACATGTGCTTAGTCCAACGACTACATGTGAGGTTAATTCCCCACAAGTCCCATGGTTCACTCCTGAAGTTCAATTATGTGTCTAGCCACATGTGCTTAGTCCAATGACTACATGTGAGGTTAATTCCCCACAAGTCCCACGGTTCACTCCTGAAGTTCAATGTGTCTAGCCGCATGTACTTAGTTCAACAACTACGTGTGAGTTTAATTCACCACAAGTCCCACCACAAGTCTCACAATCCACTCCCGAAGTTTAATTATATGTCTAGCCACATGTGCTTAGTCCAATGACTACATGTAAGGTTAATTCCCCACAAGTCTCATGGTCTACTCCCAAAGTTCAATATATACCTGTCAAAATTAATTCCCCACAAGTTCCATGGTCCAATCTCAAGGCTCAATGTGTAATTCCCCACAAGTCCCATGGTCCAATCTCAAGGCTCAATGTATACCGATCTAAACCACTCCCAGGGCAATTTCTCTGCCACGTGTTATTTTCTCTTCTCTGCCACGTGTTATTATTAAGAATCTTGATCTCTTACATAAAATCACAAAATGCAATTTACAATTTTACAAATGACCATAATAAATAAATAAATTTATAATCCCCACTTTACGATGGTGAACCCAACTTTTGAAGCAATAGGTAGCTTAGAACCTTTGAGTGAGAATTAAAAGTCACCAACTTTTGAAGCGATCGGTAGCTTAGAACCTTTGAGTGAGAATTAAAAGATAAGATGGAATTATACACGTTACGATGTCAACTCTTCTTGTTCTATGTGCTATTTTTTTCATGGACCGAAAATAGGAGGCCACCCGACAAATCCATAAAGAAAAACATTTGAAAACAGTTTATTTGTCTCGTTGAACGTGAAATTTTATTTGAAAATGATCCGGGGCCATTGGGGGCTCCACAACTACCGAATCTCAGAACGATTACAAATTTCAAACCACTTTTCATGGCCGACCCACGCCGGGAATCATACCCCAGTCCATTCCGGTTGTTAAAGGCACATTTAAAGAACTTTGAAAGCGCAAACCCTCCAGATTCCTATTTCTTCTTCCTGGTTTGATCCAGACACTCGAGTTCGACACTCATAAGTTGCTCTCATCTGTGCATGCGGTATTTGCATTTCTGCGCGTCCGTATTATCTCTGGTGGAAGAAAACTCAAATTGATAAGAATGGCGGATTGGGGGCCGGTCCTCGTGGGAGTGATCTTGTTCGTGTTGCTGACGCCTGGGCTCTTGTTCCAGTTTCCCGGCAACAGTCGGACTGTAGACTTCGGCAACTTCGGGACTAGCGGTAGATCGATTCTGGTTCACTCACTTATATTCTTTGGGCTCTTAGCGCTGTTCACTGTTGTCATCGATATACATGTTTATACCGGCTGACCGACAGGCTTTCCGGCCCTCTTTTTGTAAATGCTTTTCTTTCCTTGTTTCACTTTCTTTAAATCCTCCTAGGTTATTATGATTTACTGTTTTGAAAATATGAAGATCCCTGCTTTTGGGAGAACTATATGGATTTGATGTTTTAAATGTTTTAAAGTGTTGAATAATGGGAGGGAAATTTTTTATGCCTGTCTCTGGTTTTGCATACTTTTATCTGGCAAATTAAGAGGGTGGATTTGAAAAGAAAATAATCTTGAGAATCGTAATACATAGTGATACGAAGTGGTATTAAGCTGGAATAAAATCTTAAACAAAGGCTCTACGACTTTTAGGGCATGTGGTGTTAGTGCCCTTTATTCGCTATTACTTTCTGATAGAGCGAGAATACGACCATGTTATCTCTCAGATTTTTATGGCCAGATTCTGGATTTGGTAAAATATTCTATGAAAATAGACATGGTTTCATGCTTTTCTTCTTGTGATCATGGTGGTATCAAGTGGTCCGTTGTCACTCATGAGTGGCATATTTGGGAAACCTCTCTGGACTGAAGCAAAATGGACATTGCTTGGATATACCTCAGAACTACGATGAGGAAGTCCAAGTTCTTAAATATTTTCATTTCTTTCGTATTGCTTATTTTAATTTACCATTGATGCGTCTGCAGGGGAAATGGAATCAAGGGCATAGTGATCCCTTTGGCCATGTCATGACATCAAAAACTTTAAGTGGAGAGAAAGCCCTGTTCTGGTCTAGAAACGCTCATCGCACAAAATAGATCAAAATTGACTTGGTTCTTTTAATATGAAGATTACAGATTTTAAAACTGTCATACAAATTATCTAGTTGGTATTTAAAAGTGTGTAAAATTCTGTCATTCAAGTAAATTTGATATCAATAAGCATCGGTAGCAAACTCATGAAAACTGTATATTCTGAAATACATACTTTTAATATCTCTCTTTATAATTAATAAGTTGTGCTAGGTACAAAATATTTAGCCTGCTTTAGCCACCGTTGTCCTTACCCTCTTCTGATTGTTACATAATTGTGTTCCTAAACAGTTTAATATGAAAAATTTTCAATAAACCACACCTTTCATGCTAAGTTAAAATAAAATGCTAGTACTAGGAAGTCGTAAGGATCTAATCCATTTTCTCAAATGTTGCACCACAATCTAGCTAATCTGGACTCTTACAGGCAGCAGAGTAGGATCTCTAAATTATATTGAAAGTTAACATACATATGCTTATTTCACTGACTTATTTGTTGGGATCTTTCCCATGGCTAGTATATTTATGTCTCGAAGCCAATGAGTAGTAAGTTTACAAGATGAATGGTGTGAATTGAAGCGTTGTGGTTAGGAAATGTTAAATATTCATCTTTGACAGAAGAACCAAATAGAAGGTTAGATATTGTTATAAATGAAGTATTGCCGTTAATCCATTTATTCAGAGCATCATCCTTTATTTGAATCGGCTTTGAAAACATGGACCTGCCAAAACTGAGTTAATTAAATGTCAAATGAGATCTGGCATGTGTTATTATTGGCAATTGTTTCATCTTTGACTCTCTTGTGTGAAGGGAGCTTCTTCATTTGTTAAAAAATTTGTGATTATATTGAATGCTGTCATTCCTGGGACTATTTTTTTTAATGGAGGAGTGCCTTATTGGTTAAAACTTAAAGTTCTACAATGATCTCGAATCCCTAGAATCTAGTTCTTGAATAACTGGTTTGGATGAGACAACGAGGCCAATAACTTCCACAGTGGCTAGGGTGAACCCTAGCGGCCTCCGCCTTCTGAGAAGCTTTGATACAGGTTCGCCCTGGAGCTAAAATCGCTGCCAAAGTGCACAGATTGCTGTCGATACAAGATGGAGTAGACTGAACGCTGATCTGCTGCCTGGAAGAGTCCAGATTAGCTAGAGCTTTCTGGTGCAGATCTTGGTCGCTGCCATCACTTGCAAAGATCAGGTTAAGCCATGGGGGACATCTACAGAGAAACAGACGCTTTCAATGCACACTGGTTTAGTCCCTGAGCGCAAACATATGACATCAGCCTTAACCACATCGTTTTGTAGAACGACTGGAAGCTATTCCTCAACTGTCTTAGGAGCCAAGAAGGAAAGCCCTCATTCCCTATATGAGGGGTTGGAAATTTTTCAGGGCCCTGGCCTGTACAAAAGCTGTGGTACATGGATAATAGGAGAGTGGTTCCTAAAGATCAATGGACAGTAACTTCATTTGCCCTCTAAGGGTATGGCTTGTCATGTGTATGAATATAAGAGCAACCTCTTTCAAAGCAACAGTTAAGGAAGGAAACTGAGTTCAAGACAGTTCCAAGCAGGTATAGAAACTTTACTGAAAGGAGCCTTCACATCCAAAGCCATAACATGAGGGTTTTCCCATGCCAAGCAACAACAAATTTGAAGATCTTGGGAATTTACAGAGTTGAACAAATTCTTAAAATAGGGCAAAAGAAGTTGGAGAGCAAAACAGCACAGATTTCAGCATTGAATCAGCACATCCTGGTAATGGTACAAAGCCAACTTTTTAGGTCCAAGTGGCCAATGCCCAAGAAAAAGAGAGAAGCAGAAGAAGAGGAAAATGAAGAAGATGAAAAGAAGTTAGCGAAAGGAGGAAACAAAGGTGGAGGAAAGGGACTCATATCAAGAAGGGAAAAAAGAGGTGAAACCCAGAGCAAACCCAACTCGAGCCCTCTAAATCCTTCTCCTTTGATGAAAGGTTCGAAATCCCTCCCTTCCTACAAGGGGAAGGAAATTCAATTGGGACAGGTCACAGGATAGCTCAAAAATCATAAATGAATATTCACACGAGACATGAAGCAACTCTTTACTGCCTCCTGAGGAAGTTATGCCATTTTTCTGCGTTTGATTTAGTAATCAATTTGTGAAAATCTATCCATGTACTCAGGAAACTGGCATGAAGGGATCTCAGGAAAAGTTGACTTCTCTCCAGTTTCTTTGTAAGAAAAGTTTATTTCTGTCCACTTTCTTTAACGAAGGGATATTAAAAATTCGCTGAGACTTCCAATCAACATTATTTGTATCACTGTTTGTTAGCTATTTGACAGTTGTTTTAATTTTTAAATGAAGTATTTTTCAATTTTGATTTAAAAAGAAATCTAAATCTTTTTGTCAAACATTTTTTTGTTATCACTGCTGTCAGCTATCCCACAGTTGTTATAACTTTTAATAAAATAATTTTCAGTTTTGATTAAAAAATCTGGTTTGACTGTGTCAAACTATTGATACCTCCCTCAGTCTTTTTTTAATAATTTTTTTTTCAGTTTTGATCTAAAAAAAACTAGTTCCTTGTGTCAAACCATCTCTACGTCTGATAATAATTGTTTATTATGTGAGAAAAATGGACCAGACGGCTGTCTAAACCATAATAATTGTTTATTATGCGAGAAAAATGGACCAGACGGCTGTCTAAACCATCTTGTCGGCTAATACGTCATCCCACCTAATATGTTGCCACTTGGTGGATAATCTTTGATGGTTATGCTAGTCAGCATCCAAATGATTTCAATGCTCCTATTGCTTGCTTAACACATCTTCCTGTCTGCAACATAGTTTGATTAAAAGCAAGCATCAGTAACTGATAAATTCGGGCGAACCGTGAAAACCATCTTGGCTGCTCATACGTGATCCCATCCATTTATCTATGTTGTGTATTTGTTCTTGATATGTTGCTGACTGCTGCATGACTTTTGGTCTTTATGTTAGGTAGTACTCGAATTTTATCTTGGAAGATGTTAAACATTTTGAGTGTTTTTCCGGATAGCAAAAAATATTAATTTTGAGAGAGCAGTAAATAGGAATATGAATATAAAAAGTACAATGCAGGAACATAAATGATACAATGTATGGAATGCCCTAATGGAGAAGATCCAGGGGATAATGGGTCCGAGGATCAGACCCATCTCTCTTAACATCTGAGGTTGATTGAAAAACACTGAAAAAAATTCCATGAAGTTCACTGCTCTGATGAAGGGCTAGTGGGAGGTGCGGACTGTCCACTAACTTGTTGTTTGGGGGAGTTCGTACACTGCTAAGGTCTGGAAGACCTAGTCTGTCTTGCAGGGACAGATTTGAGACGGGTTTGCTACTAAGATCTTGTTTAGTGTGGTGAGGTCCCACGGATCCTCACTGATCTAGAGTTTGGATATGAAACGGTATCAATCGTTCTCTTTGTGCCCCTGTTTAAAGGTAGTACCCTGAAAAATGTTGTGATCCTCTGTGTGGGGTTTGGTTTGATGGGAGGCTGAAGAATATGCACTCGGAACTTGAGAGCCTCCTGCATATATAGGGCCAAAAATTTCTGGACGGGATACCTGAAAAAGTTTGCAAGGGTCTCAGAGTCTTTGAACAAGCAATTGAACCTTCCTCTGATCTCATAGTAGATAGGGCATCCAAAAATGAAGTGCACCTCGGTCTCTACTACTTGTAAGTGACATCACTAACTCTAAGAGATTTGAAACTCTTGTAAACCAACATTTAACTCGACTCGAGGGAGTAGAACGAGCAATAGTCTCATAAGAGCAATATGCCAAGGGTAACGGTCCCTACTCTTTATCGAGTTTGCAAATCCCCAAATACAATGCAAGAATGAGATCAAACTGAACACTATCTCAAGCCGAAAGGGTTGAGCTCCAAACTCTGCAAGGATGATGTGTTGAGGTATTGTTTGTTTGCATCTAATGATGCAATGGAGAAGAAGAGTCTGGACTCTCTCAACCGAAGTCTAATCCGACTCAAATAAAGACGGTCCCCAAATCTCCGAGCCATACAGTGGAGAAGAAGAGTCTCGACTCTCTCAACCGAAGTCTAATCCGACTCAAATAAAGACGGTCCCCAAATCTCCGAGTCATATAGAATAGTGGTTCTAATCAAGGTGTCCATGAGTAATTTTTATATTTGGATTTTTGGTAAAGTTTTGAATTGTCCTAGATCAGTACTGATCAACATTTTTGAAACTTTTTCAACGTACTAAAATACGATTTTTATTTTAAGAGAAAAAAATTTGCATGTTTAACCCATATTCCTATGCAACACAGTTTCATTGAGAGTAGCATCAGTTTCCGACAAACACGGGCTAACAATGAATCTTAGTTTTAGAAAAAATAAATTTGGAGCCCTTTTCAATGCCATTTTTTCCCACCCAAACTCAATTCAATGTGCCGAAAAATCTCTCATTAACTCAATACAACGATCGGAAATGTTGTCCTACTTTGGCAACCCCTGCACCTTTCCTCTAGGGAAATCAAACAATCCACCTTGAAAGGGCTCTTAGGCCCATTCCTACGGCAACTTGGAATTACAACATATGGCCGTAGGAATGGCCCTAATAGTTTTGACATTGTCTACCGAGGCTACAAATTCAGAAAGTGATTTTTTGCCAGAATTTAGTGTTTTTTTTTTTCCAAAAATCTGATTGTAGGAGTGTTTGAATTGTCTTTTTGATGGTGGAAATGAATTCAACACTATAAAAAACTCTTTGGGCACCCAACATCCTGAAGCTTGACGAACGTAACCCAAATTTCCCAAAATTCTTGCTAGGTTTTGGCAAAAACCATACTGAAATTTCCACTATTTTCTGGGCAAAATTGTAGCATGGTTAGACTACCCTGGTAAGTTTTCTCCAGATTTTGGTATTCACTAGGCATTCATTAGATCCTCTCATGAATTGTACACCATCCCTCTGTGCGCAGTGAAGGGTGTACCTCACGATGGAGTTGAGAATCGGTGCACAGTCATATCAGACTACACTCGTCTGTCTCCCATGTAAGGAATGGCAACATCTATTCATTAACTCTTAAATGCAAGTTGTCAAGTTCTGCCATTTGTTTTTCATGGTTTTTCCATCATATGTCAAGGTTCTGCTAGTTGTCAAGTTTTGTCATTTGTTTCTCATGGTTTTGCCATTTGTATGTCAAGGTTATGTTAGCGGAATCTTGACGTATGACTGACAAAATCGTGAACAATCTGTGTAATATTTGACATTAGGTATCGTGGGAGAGGAACAAATAGTGCGAAATTTTGTATAATGGATAGGCTCTTCCTATAAGGAATCTCCTATAGTGAAGGCAGGTACAGTGGGGCGAGTATGTATAATGGATAGGCTCTTCTGGTAAGGAATCTCCTCGTTGCTTGTCTCTACTCCTAGGTGCTTGCTTATATTGATCATATAATGGAATATAAATGTGAAACTCTTAACAAAAACATTATTTTTATTTGGTATTTTTTTAAGTAACTTTTGAACATATTGATCTATTCACTGGGCGACGATGAAATGAATTATTATTAGAATTATTATACCTGTTGCAGGCATGGTATAACTGATTCAGTTTCTCATTCAATTTTGCTTTTGACTGGGTATTAGTTTGTCTTTGACCAAAAATTTATGATGCTTATCCATAGTTTAACATTAAGAATTCAATTTTTATTATTATTGAAATTTATTTCTCTGCAAGGTGATTGGTTGAAGTCTTATTATGGGTTATTTAGTAACTTCTACTTTTATTAGTTACTATTTTTTTGTTTTTAGTTTTATTTCCTTTTTAATTTAACTTTATTTATTTATTATATTTTCATGAATTATAATTTTTCACAATATTAATTGACTTATTATTAGATTAAAAACATATTTTTAATAAATTTAATTATAGACAATTATATATATTAATAAAAATAAAACACACACACATATAGATATATGTATGTTAATATAAACAATATTAGTTAATCATATTTCTTAATTTTTTATGATGACATTGAACAATATATATTTTTTAGTTGATTTATTTTTTTTGATGAAATCTGTCTTGTTATTTTTGTTTTCATTAAGCTATATTTAAGCTAAGCAATAGGTACTAGCTACAATGTAGCCCTTATTTTAAATAACATTATGACCATATTATTATTTTTTTATTATTATGAAATGATTTTTTTTTTCTTTTTTCTTTTAAAATGTTTTTTTTTTTAATGATTTTTTTTTTTTTTTGGTGTGTTTATTATAACTTTTGGTTTTTATTCTTTTGTTTTTAAGATTATGGCAAGAGTTCAATATGTTTCTCTTACAATACTTTTGTGTTTATTATTTTTTTTGGTCTTTAACCTTTTGTTCTTAAAGATATGATAATAATTCAATTTGTTTTTGAAGGTTTATTCAGTCTTAGTTTCACACGAAGGGATTATAATAAAAAAAAATTGCTCTTTAGTATTTCAAGAACTATGTATAATTTTGGTATTTTCAAGCGGCTTTATAACCAAACAATAGTGGAAGGCTTTATTGTCTCTCCCTCAACATTGTCATATTGCTTTGGAAATCACTAGGGACTTGGTTCAACTTTAGAGATTTTTTCCCTTGATCCTTTGCTACTAAAATAGATTCATGGGACTTCTTGGATGTAAAGTCTTCCTCAAACTTTACATCTTTACTCACTACTACCTCTATTTTGAAATATAAACCTTATAAGCCTCTAAAGTTTCACTTTAACCTACAAATAAACCCTTCTTGTTGGAGGGCTCCAACTTGGTCCTCTTCTATTCCAATTCATGGATATAAATTAGAAAAACAATGATGTGGAAATGACTTACATCTAGCTCCACACTAATGAATGCCTTCATTAATGTTTTGTCCTCCAAGATTTTATATTTAGATTGTTTTGTTGCATACCTAGCCCGAAAAAACATTGGCAAGTCTTGGTCATGAATGTTGGCCTTAATTTAGCCTATAATGGACCGTTTCTTCAACTTTGCAACCGCATAATATTGTGGTTTATATGAAAATTTGATCTCCCTCTTGATACCTTCTTTTTTGTAAAAACTCTTGAAATCCTTGGAGGTACTTTACCCCATTATTTGATTTCAAGACTTTGATCGTCTTCCCTATTTAGTTTTCAACTAGAGCTTTGAACTATTGAAACTTGTTAATTACCTCATCTTTGGTCTTTAAGAAATGGATCCCAACCTTGAGAGAAATTATCAATAAAGGAAACATAGTATATACTTCATGTAATTAATGATACTAACATTAATGCACAAACATCTAAATGTGCGAGGTCTAGAATCCCCTTAGACTTATGCTTTCCGTTTGGGAAAATATGGTATTCCATTTAGGATGAACATCTTAAGAAACAACTCACACAACCAATGTGACCACTTGATGCAATTTTTTTGTACATAATAGAGTTTTTCAACATCGACCATCGAAAATGACCGTCCATGCTCTTTAAGTAAAGATCATGGATCGATTGGGTGATAAGCTACATATTAATAATCATTAATATCGAGAAGAACACGAACCATTTGATCACTCTTTAGAATATATTGTTACTATCATATTACAATGCAACTAATATATATTAAAGAAACATATTTTTACCTAAATACACATAATTTAGAACAAGTTGATCTTAACTAACTCGTAAGAATAAATATCCTCACATCTCCCCTTAAGAACAACTTCAGATAAGATTGAAAGATTTACAAAGGTGACACAATAGGAGAATGAAGGAGGCTTTAGAGTCTATCCCCCCTTAATAACAACTTCTTGAACTCCTAACATAGATTGAAGTTTAGAAAACTTCACTTCTGTAAGAGACTGTGAAAATGTTTGCAACTTGATAATTTGTAAGGTAAAAAAGCACTTTAGTCACTCATCATGAATGAGCTTTCTGATGAAGTGAATTTGTATCTCAATGTGGTTGTTGCATTTATGTTGAACTGATCTTTGGTGACCTTGATGGTACTCTGATTGTTGCACTAGAAGGTGGTCGGATGTTGCTATTGGAATCCAAACTTTGAAGGTATTTGTGGAAGCCAAAATGTTTCCTTATTTGTATTAATAGTTTCTTGGTACTTTGCCTCTATTAAAGAAAGAGCAATAGCATATTGCTTCTTATAAGCCCAAATGGCAGGTGTTAAACCAAGGTCGGAAGCATACATTGTATTAGATTTTCAATCGTTAGGGTTGCTAATCTAGATTAAATCACTGAAACCAACCAACAAAGGAGTCCTACATGAACTATAATGTATTCCAAACTAAAATATACCTTGGATGTATTGAAGTATCATTTTTGCTACTTTTCAATGATTTTCATTAAGGGATTGCATACATTGGGCAATAAGACCAACAACAAAGGAAATATCAAGACAAGTATGAGTCAAATATAAGAAACTACCAACTAACTGAATGTATAGAGTGGCATCAATTTTGGGTGTAGTGCAGGTGGCAATAAGTTCGACTCCAGACTAAAGCAAAAAAGGGGTTGGTTTACAATCTTTGTTGTGAATATGATGAAGAAGGCCACATGCATACTTACATTGGGAAAATAATTTTTTTCCTTCGTTTGCAATACTTGGAGGCCAAGGAAATAATGAAAATAACCTAAGTCTGTCATTTCAAACTTCTTTTCAAGGCTTGATTTCACATGGCTAAAATTTTTAAGGTCACTAGCAAAAAAGATAAAGCCATCAACATAAAGAACAAGGACTTTGAGATAGCTTCCTACTTTCTTGGTGTGGAAATTAACTTTTAAGGTCAAAATGACATTTAGAAAAGTTGGTGTCAAGAAGAAAAACATCATTCTTAGCATGTTATGATCGAGCTTGCTTGAGACCATGGAGAGATTTTACAAGGTGACAAACAAAAGTTAGAGTCAGTCTGGATATAATTAGGAGGTTGTTTCATGTAGATATTTTTCTTGTAGTTCCCCATGTAAGAACGTGGATTTGACATCCATTTGATGGACCTCCCATGCCTCATTAGGAGGTTGTTTCATGTAGGTATCTTTCTTGTAGTTCCCCATGTAAGAACGTGGATTTGACATCCATTTGATGGACCTCCCATCCATGAGGCAGAAAGGGCTAGAATAAGGTGGATGTAATTCATTTTGGTGAAATAGGAAAAGGTTTCATTATAGTCAATTCCTTCAACATGAGAGAATCCTTTATCAATTAATTGAACCTTATGTTTTTCAACTCTTCCATCATATGCTTGCTTATTTCTATACATCCATTTACATCTAACATGTTCTTTTTTTTCTTTTTCTTTTGGAATAGGTACACGTTCCTAAGTATCATCCCCCTGTTAAGGAATGTTATTCTTCATTCATCGTTGTATCCCAATCTAGATGGCTTGAAGCTTTTACAAATGTTTTTGAATAAGGAATCTCTGAAACATGAACCAAAAGAGAGGAGGCTCGTTGGAACTATGAACGAGTACAATGATAATTTGTAGGATCATAGGAAAAATCACCAAGTGCTTCTTGTGTTGTACGAACCCATCTAGGAAGTTGTGGTGCTAGTGTAGGGTCATGTTCAATGAACTCATCTAGAGGAAGGTGAACATCTAGAAGTATATTTTCATCTTCACTAAAGTGGCTTATATCTTAATTTTTGTCCATGATTCTTCAAGTATTATATTTTTTAAAGCTTTTGTGTGAGTGCAATTTATTATGTAGTTTGTATATTTTCTTGGTTTCATTCAATAATGAAGATTAATCCCTTAAATTTGATTGTACAATTGGCCATTTCATTTAAAATGTGTTTCTTTCTCTCAACAACATCATGTTGTTGTGATGTATATGGAATGATATGTTTCATTTGAATACCTTGCGTGGTGCAATAAGTTGTGACCTACTTTTTTTTTTCCAAAAGAAAAATTGTATTCTTTCATTATGTGGAAAAGTACATATAGTAGATGCCCAAGGCATATGCATAATTGTTGGCCCTTGGCCAGTACTAGATACATATCAATAGATAAGTTATGGCGATCGCCATTTCCTGAAGATAGTAATTCAAAACTATACAAAAATCACCTCGCAGAGGTGTTCAGTCTGATGAGTCATATATATATATGTATATAGATATTTTCAAAAAAAGACAACTAAATATAAATAGACAAGTAGAAGCATAATTTTTAGGGCATGTCCACCCTATGATATGCTTGATCTATATATGAGTGGTGATTAAGTTGTGACTTAGTTGTTAACATATTCACCTTCATTATCTATTCTTAATTTTTGTAGTTGATGTCCATATTTTTTTTTTCTACAAGGGCCTTGTAGGCCAAAAACATATATAAAACTTCACTCTTAAGTTACAAAAAAAAGCCCAAGTGTTGTTGGGGAAGTCATCAATGAAAGATAAGTAGTTGTACCTAGAGAAAGGAGAAGAAAGTGGATCACACATCATTATGAACAAGTTGCAAGGGTGTAGAGACATGCCAAGAGGCACATTTATCAAAGCTATCTGGATGACGTTTGCTAAAAAATATTGGCACACACACCATCTCTTAAAAAAGCTAGAGGAAGATTAGTCACCATATTTTTATTACATAGTTGTTACAATAAGAAATAGTTTAGATGACCAAACCACTCATACCAATGTTTAATTCATCATTGTGAGCAAGAAAAATGGATGGAAAAAAGGGCAATCCAAAGTTGTCTAACATGTACAACCTAATAATATCATCAACCATTCCAATGGCTAGGACATGCTTATGATCTTTTAAATCTTTAATTAAAACTTAGTGAGGTGAAAACTTGACTGTTTTAGCTTCACTTGAATGAGTTATTTGATACACTAACAAAGGGTTGTAGGAAAGACTTGTAACCCAATACATTATTGAAATGACCATTATCTACCTTTATCGTTCCAAATCCTACATCATAAGAGATCTATCATCACCAACAAATATATGTTTGGTGTACAATTAGTTAGAGTTAAAAAATGGTTTTACCCTTAGCCATATAATAAGACTCTCTAGAATCAATAAGCCACTCAGAAGAAGTATAGGTTGAATTAAGAAATAAAGCAAAAACAAAATAAGTCTTAAGTCACTAGATAAGTCTTTAGGTCCTTGTTATACTCAAATGGCATTTTACAAATATAACATGCTACAAAATCATGAGCTTCCAAACAAAATTACTCATGTAACCATACCTTTCAACACATAGACTCTATGGGAAACCTAAAATTCTTGAATAAAACATCCATCTTATATCTATAATAAGCAATATAGGAACACCCACTCATGCTCCAACTTGCATTCTTATTGATAAACAACAATTTGTTAATAGAAAGACTCCCTCATTTATTAAAGAATCCTATGATTTTATTAAAAAAGCTTGGTATCTTCACCTAGATGAATATCACATCATGGTTAATTTAGATGTATACTTATTTACCGAAGTTCCAATTCCAAACATTGTTTACCTTATTGCCATTTTGGTTCACCATGAAACCCTTAATATTATTAAAATTTGTCTCAAATTGAATTTCTTCACCTTTAAAGGGGTATACTATGAATAAATAGAATGTACAACCATGGGTCCTCCTTATCTCCAATGTCACTGTAGAAATAAATAGAAATTTGCTACTACTGATGAATTCAAACTGAAAACAAGAGATTACAAATTCCCTCTACAATTTTGCGGAATGGAACCCATAATTTAGAAACACATGCAATGACATGCAACCATCAAAACCACAAGAACACAATGTTTTTATAGGGGAACCTAACTAGGAAAAACCCCTTTGCTGCTTTTCATTAATCAGATGAGAATGAGAAACTATTACAATGTTTTTCTTTAACTCTGAAGCACACCCTACATTATAAACCTATTCTCCTGCTGATTTTCCTACTTTGGCCAACACTTAGTCAATTCAAGCCTCTAGTTTCCTCCTATTTCCTTGCACAATTCAGGGGAAATTGAGCTCCTAAATAATAGAGGAATTCCCTATTTCCTTTCACAAATCCCAAGGAATTGGTCACCTGCTTAATTTCCAAAGCCTATACACTCAGCTACTATACAATTGATGATTACATTATGCCTTTTCCTCACCTCCATCTAGGAAATTTGAATTCCATGCATGTCGAGGCTATTTTTAGCTGTTTGACTAGTTTAACTAAGAGATCAGTGAGTTAATAACAATTTTACTACTCAACTGACCTTCAACTGACTCAAATAGTTATTTGAGCTCAGTTAATTGAGTTCAACTGAAAATAATTAAACTAGATTGCTAAATTTTAACAATCACTACATGCATAACTCTACTCCAAGCTTATAACTCAAATTTACTGACTTAACTAGTACACAAGGCCATGCCACACTAGCTAACTGCAATCCAAGTCATCCTGTTAATGTAGAAAATTGAATTACTCAATTTGACTATGGCACAAGTCAAATTGAGCCTTTCTTGCTACAATTTCTAACACCCCCTCTTAGCAAGAAAGGGATTTTGCACCACCCCTATCCCGCACTTGTGGAATTTGAATTTTCCTCTTGACAATGCCTTTGTCAAGATATCTACATCTTTCTCATCAGTTGGAATGTATTGCAACATCATAATTCTTCTTTGCACACAATCTCGCAAGTGATGGTACCTGATATCAATCTGATTGGACCTGTCATGAAATACTGGATTCTCAAAGGGTTTAATACAACTTTGATTATCACAATAAATCATTGTCGGATCCATTTCCTGACTGAAAAGACCCACGAGTAATTTCCTCATCCATATGGTCTCACATGTTGCTTGACTTGCAACCATGTATTCAGCCTCTTTTGAGTTGAGTGCAACAGAACTTTGTTTCCTGCTATACCAAGAATGATTTGGATCTTGGGGGGAGGTCCTCAAGATCTGAAAGATTGAAATGGATCTTGGGGGGGGGGGGGGGCCCCCAAGATATAAAAAATTGAAATCGCCAGAAGAAAAAGAGTAGAATGCCCAATAAACAAAACCATATTTTTTTTTATTAAAACAAATAATAACTGTAAGGACTACATTGTGGTGGACAATTTGTCCTTTTACAAAATGCGACTTGTTACTTATACTATTGTTCAGTTACAATACCATGGGTCAATTCCATGGGTGAATGAATACGATGGGTGGATGTCACAATACCACGAGTCAATTGCATGGGTGAATGAATACCATGGGTGAATGTCACAATACCATGGGCAAATACCATGGGTGAATTAATACCATGGGTGGATGTCACTTACAATACCATGGGTGGATGCCATTTACAATACCATGGGTAAATTCCATGGGTGGATGAATACCATAGGTTGATGCCATTTTCCATTTGGATCATTCTTCCCTCCTTAAGAAGTAATGGTCCCCATTGCGTGAAGTTCCCTCCTGCGAAGCCTTTGTTGAATATGAAGAGACATTGAAGAGAAGGGTTTTATGTGGTTAACCCATAACTATGATGAACGAAGATCTGAGGATAGAGATACCTTGTAATTCTTGTGACTAACTGTGATACTGACAGTGTGTGACCTAGCAAATGGACTTCAATGAAGTGTGGGTTTGTGGATGACCCATAACCATGATGAACGAAGATCCAAGGATAGAGATACCCTATAATGTTTGTGACCAACTATGATACTGATAATGTGTGACCTAGAAAATGGACTTCGATGAAGTGTGGGTTTGTGGATGACCCATAACCATGACAAATGAAGATCCCGAGGATAGAGATACCCTGTAATGCTTGTGACCAACTGTGATACTAACAATGTGCGGCCTAGCAAATGGACTTCGATGACAAGGATTTTGTGCGGTTGACACATAACCATGATGTTAGTTGTTGATGAAGTAGCAGGTGCCTACATAGCTTGGGGAGGTAGGGAACCTCTCTAAATAACCCAAGCCGAATGCTGCTATGCTGAAATTGATGAATGTGAAGCAGGTGCCTATTAAAGTGGAGTGGGAGGGTACATATTCAACGAGAACCTGCTCCGAATGCTGCTCCAATATTAAAATGGACATAACTTGGTCAATATAACTCAAAATATTTATTATAGCCTATTTTTGGAAGCAAAAGGACCATTTTGCATCTTCCCATGTGTTGGAAATCCTTATCTGGACACTCTAGAATCTCAGATTCGCATTGCAATTTTTCCGCCGCCACAAAAGTTTTGAAAAAATAGATGATTTTAAATCAGCGATATCTCCCACATCCGAACTTCGATTCGACCCATTTTTTTTATAGATTGGGTGATTTTTCAAGTGGAGCTCAGATCTACAATCCTTTTTCTAAAATTTTGCACAAAAAATTAAAAAAATGATAGGAGAGTCACTATCCACCAGTTGTCGTTAGAAAACAATTCTACAACATAAATGATTTTAAATCAACGATATATCTCTCATCCAGACTCCGATTCGGCCGATTGTTTTTTTTAATTTTGGTATTTTTTTGCAAGGATTCCAGATATGTTATTCTTTTTTGTAAATATTGCACTGAATTTTTGAGATCTGATTTGCAATCTCGTCGTCCAAAAAAACATTCCTGCAAAAAAATGAAAAAAGAAAAATTCTTCTTGCTTGGCCCAAGAAAGTGCTCTGTGGAGGTTGCAACGCATGCCTGAAGTTTGTTGAATATTTCTGCAAAAATTTGAAACTGAAATATGCATGAAACCCTCATTCCCATGGAATCATAACTTGCTCTGATACCACTAATCCGAATCTTGCGGGGAGGCCCTCAAGATCTAAAAGATTGAAATGGATATTGGGGGGGAGGCTCACAAGATCTGAAAAATTGAAATTGCCTGAAGAAAAACAGTAGAATGCCTAATAAGTAAAACCACAAAGAATTTGTTTATTAAAATAGATAATAACTGTAAGGTTACATTGTGGTGGATAATCTGTCCTTTTACAAAATGCGACTTGTTACTTATAGTATTTTTCAGTTACAATACCACGTGTCAATTCCATGGGTGAATGAATACCATGGGTGAATTTCACACCACGGGTCAATTCCATGGGTGAATGAATACCATGGGTGGATGTCACAATACCATGGGTGAATGAATACCATGGGTGGATGTCACTTACAATACCATGGGTGGATGAATACCATGGGTTGATGCCATTTTTCGTTCGGATCAAAGAAATGATTGCAAACCCAACACTGAAGATATCACTTGAAGTAATTTTCTTGTCTGATGGACTCCCTACCCAATTTTCAACAGTGAAGCCTTGGACCCTCACTCACTCTGTCCTCTACCATAACCCATACTCGATTGCGCCTCTGAGGTATCTTAACACATGCTTTGTTTCCTTCTAATATAGCTTGGTAGGCTTCACCATGGCTTGACTCAACTGATTAACTGCATAGCATATGTAAGGCCTTGTGTTCACCAGATACATCAAGGATCCCACAAGTTTCCTGTAGATGTTAGCATTTACTACCTCTCTTAAAGAACCATGCTCCTTCCTCTAGTTTGTAGCTAGAGGTGTGTCCATAGGATTGCAATCATGCATATGAAATATCTGTAGTATTTCAAAGGAATGCTTCCCCTATCTCACAAACAACTCTCCATCTCCCTGCCATACTTCCAACACAAGGAAGCAATGCATCAAGCCCATGTATTTCATCTCAAATTCTCTTACAAAGTCCTCCTTGCAAGAGTGGATCAAATGATCATCCTCTGTAAGTATCAAGTCATCAACATACAATACCAAGATACATAACTTGTCATATACCACAATGTGATAGAGATTGACATCTGCTTAACTTTTGGTGAAGCCAAATCCACTAAGAGATGTGTCAATCTGAGTGTACCATGCTCGGGGCACTTGTTTGAGACCATACAGGGCTATCATGAGTCTACACTCTGTTGGGTTGTGTTATGTTCTTTCCACATAGTTAACAAGGGGTTTGAAGGGCACCTGTAACCCTAGTTTATGGGGTCCGAGGCAGCGCCTCATAAAATTTTGGTTTTGGACCCTATGTTAGGTTGGGCAGACCCAACAATGGTTTTGTGCATGATTTTCACACATTTTTTTGGACGCGATGGTTTTTGGTCCATGGTATTGGACGCGATGGTTTTTTAGTCCATGGTATTGGATGCTTCAACATGTATAAATATGTATTGTAACATTGAAAGGAACATAATGAAAAATCAAGCTGGTAGTCTCGATTTTGGGATTCAGGGGAAATATCTATGTATATGTGTCTTATGTGTTATGATCTCGCATTGTTTATATTCTGTGTTTAAGAATTCGTATGCAGGTAATTTCTATACGGGGTTAAAACCTACATTTGGCATCAGAGCTGTTTTGGCTTCAAGGGGACACCTTTGTTGCTGAGGGGCTTCGCTCGGGCCTGTGGTAGACCCTGTTCAGTGGGAGATCTACGAGATCGATTCTGGTGGTAAAAGAAGATGGCGAGCAGTGGAAAGATAGAGATTGAGAAGTTCAATGGTCAGAGTTTTGAGTTGTGGAAACTCAATATGGAGGATCTGTTGGTGGATAAAGATCAGTGTATCGCGGTAGATCCAAGTACTAAACCAACGGGAGTGACCGATGAAGAATGGAAGAAGTTGGATCGGAAGGCAAAGAGCACAATACGATTGTGTGTCTCAGATTCAGTATTGTTGAATGTATCAGGGGAACCTACGACGAAGGCTCTGTGGGACAAGTTAGGGACTTTGTACCAATCTAAGTCTCTGGTGAATAAACTATTCCTGCGGAAAAAGTTGTATAACCTGAGCATGAAAGATGGAGACTCGATGACAAAGCATATGAATGCATTTAATACTATGGTAAGTCAGTTACCATCTGTTGATATTAAAATATCAGATGAATATAAGTGCAACAGTTTGTTGTATTCTCTGCCAGATTCGTGGGATAATCTTGTTATTGCAATAGGTAGAAATGCAACTGCCTTGCAATTTGATGAAATAGGCTCAACCTTGCTGACAGAGGAGATGAGACGGAAAAATATGGAGAGCCAGAATGGTGATGCCTTGTCTATATGAGGGCGGTCCCAGAATAGAAACAAAAATAAGTCATCGAGTGGGATATCTAAATCTAGAGGGAGATCTAAATCTCCAGGAAAACCTGTAAAGGTGGTGTGCTAGAAATGCAGAAAAGAAGGGCACTACAAAAGGGATTGTAAATCTAAAGCTCCTGATAAAGGAAAGGGATCTGATGATGCTCCTTCTGCAGAGGCGAAAATCACCTTAGATGAAGGTGGGGATGTGTACTTGGCTTCTTCAAGTACACATGTAGACCATGAGGCATGGTTGATTGACTCAAGTGCATTCTTTCACTTCACTCCCCATAGAGAGTGGTTCTGCGAGTATGAGAAATACGATGGTGGTGATGTTTTCTCAGGGGATGATAGTAAGGCTAGAATCATTGGTCGTGGAAAAGTAAAGTTGAAGTTGCAAAGTGGAAGGGTTAGAACGTTTCCTGGTGTTTTACATATTCCTGCATTAGCTAGAAATTTGATTTTTGTTAGCAAGCTGGATGATGCAGGTGTAAAAACAATGTTCAAGAAGGATACCTGCAAAATGGTTCGGGGAGCACTGGTATTGATGTGGGGAGTTTAGATTGGAACTCTGTACAAGCTGCAAGGTAGCACTATTATTGATGGTTGCAATAGTTCTGTGGTTCCTGAAAGTGCAGCAGAAAATCTAGTGGTCTCTAGAGAGAAAACCATGTTGTGGCATCAAAGACTTGGACATATTGGAGAAAAGGGACTTCAAATACTTCATAGTAAAGGTATGATAGAAGGTATGAGTAATAGCTCTCTAGTTTTTTTTTTTTTTTTAAGGGACTTCAAATACTTCATGGTAAAGGTATGATAGAAGGTATGAGTAATAGCTCTCTAGTTTTTTGTTTTTTTGTTTTTGTTTTTTTGTTTTTTTGTTTTTTTTTTGTTTTTTGT
>APFE030744179.1:227448-282082 GCA_000404065.3 Pinus taeda
GATGCTTCGGCATGTATAAATATGTATTGTAACATTGAAAGGAACATAATGAAAAGTCAAGCTGGTAGTCCCGGTTTTGGGATCCATGGGAAAATCTCTGTGTATATGTGTTTTATGTGTTATAATCTCGCATTTTTTATTTTTTGTGTTTTAGAATTCATATGAAGGTAATTTCTGTACGGGGTTAAAACCTACACACTCATGTGTCATAAGTCTCAAATCCCTTAGGCTTATCTATGTAAATCTCTCCCTCAACTACTCCATTGAGGAATTTATTCTTCACATCCATCTCGTGGATCTTCCATCCCATATGTGTAGCTAATGCTAGAATGGTTCTAATTGAGGAATATATTTCCACAAGGGGAAAAAGTTTCCTCATACTAAACTCCCTCTACCTATGAGAAACCTTTGACCACAAATATGGCCTTGTACTTCTTGATGCCCCATCAACTGCATGCTTCACCTTGTAAATCCATTTAGAACCAACCACTGACTTGTTCTCTAGTCTCGAAACCGCCTCCCATACATTGTTATTTATGATGGAGTCATACTCCTCCACCATGGCATCAACCCACACTAGCTGAGAAATTTCTTCCTCAAATGAAGAAGGATCTGAATCAATGAGTTCTGTCATGAGATCCATATATCCATTGTATATGTTTGGTGACCTCCTCTTCCTACTTAAGGATGCAGGAGCTCTCACATGATCTCGTGCATTGTGCACCAATTTGTCAGCCTCCTTGGTTCTCTTCCTCCCCTCTCTGGAGCATTATGGTTGAGTGGGTGTCTCCACTCAGCCTCTTGTTTGCTCCTCCACATGTGGTTGCTCCACAACATCCTGAAGATTTGTTTGAGGTTCCTCCTTTGGAGCTAGAAGCTCCTCCTCTAGTGGGATACTCAACTCTCTCTTTAGAGAGTATCTCATAGCCTTATCCTCATCAAATTTGACATCTATCGTCATTACTGTTACCCCGAGTGAGGGAAAATACACCCTACAATTATGTGGAGTCTCTGTGTATCCTACAACGAACCCCATCTTGATTGCAGGCTCCAATTTATTCCTGATATCCTTGGAGACATGACAATAGATAATAGCTCCAAAAATTCAAAAATGGGATACATATGGATTTCTCCCAGAGAAAGCTTCTTTAGGTGTGATCATGCCAAGTATTCTATGTGGGATCATGTTCTACAAATAAACTGTAGTGTTGCATGATTTTTCCCATAGATGTAATGGAACCCCTTGATCATGCAACATGTCTCTTGCTTCTCCCACTATGATTTTGTTTTTCCTTTCAACCACCCCATTTTTCTATGGGTTATGAGGTGTTATCAGTGAATCTCTTCTAATACTCTCTTTGGCACAAAATTCCTTGAAGGTATTAGATACAAATTCTCTCCATTGTCACTTCTCAGGGCTTTCAATTTATAACTAGTCTCCTTTTCAACCAATGCTTTGAATTCAAAAAATCTGGAAAAAACTTCATCATTTTTCCTCATGAAGAAAATTCAACATTTTCTAGGAAAGTCATCAACAAAAATTACATATAACTATTTTTTGTTGTAAAGGCTATAAAAAAGGGTCCTAGCATACATCAAAGTGGTCTCACTCCAATATCTCTCTCACTTTGTTATCTCGGCCCTGGAAGGTGGTTTTGACATATTTCCCCAATGTACATCCCTTGTAAACATCATGTTGGTCAAGGGTGCATTTCAAAAAACTGATGGTAATTTGTTGCATGATTTTTAAGGCCCCATGGTGTAAGTGTCACATGTGCCCGTGCCAGAATTTTCTAACATCTCAACTTTGTACATTTTCTCCCTTGCTAATCAGTACAGTGCAAGCTTTCACCCCAAGTTTGTAGACATGTTTCACTCTAGCTCCAATTTGTTTCACTTTCCCAGTAGCTACATGTATTAGAAAGGCTTTCCCCTTACTGAAAACAACATCATGACATCTATCCTCCAATACAGCCACAAAGATCAAATTCTTCTTCAGCCCAGGTACATACATAACATATTTCAGATGAAGATGGGATCCTCAGTCCCTCTTAAAGTTTACAATCATTTGGTACTGTACCTCCCATCATCCCCAAGTTCTATGTGGATATGGAGATCCTTCTCCTCTAGGCTATTGAAGAATTCTTTGAATATTGTCATATGGAACAAGGCACCTAAATCTAGGTACTCCACACTCCCCATTACAGTGTTGACCATGCATTCAATTAGGGTGAAGTCTTTTTCTAATTGTGAGGCAAGTGCTTCACCTCCTGCTCCTCCTGAAGGCTTCTTGTTGGACTTATTGTGCGGACACTTTGTTGCATGGTTCCCATATTCATGGCAGTGAAAATATTTTATCTTCCTTAAGTTCTTCTTCTTGCCATTATTCTGGTTGGAATCTAGCTTGATTTGGGCCTTCTTTCCCTTATCTTTCTCTCCCTTCCCAACCAAGGAAAAATTCTCTTCCTCCATAGCTTTGGATGTTACTCCATCTCTAGTGTTCCTTTGAATTTCTTCCTGCACCAAATCATACCAAAGTCTCTCCCAATTTGGTAATTTGTCCTTTCCATTTACGGAGTCCTAATAGCTATGTTAGGATTTTGGAAGGTCAAGGAGGGCTAGGAGCACTAGCTTAGGAGATGACACATTTTCTCCGAATCCTCCTAACTCATCTCAAACCTGAGTGAATCTAGAGAGGTAATGTGGAATGGTTTCTTTTTTCTGCAATCAGATGTTTTTAAGCTTGTCCCTCAATGCCAATTTCCTGGCACCATTGCTATTTTCAAATAACAAAGTGAGGATATTCCACATAGAAAATCGAGTTTCTTTTCCATGTAAATTTCAAACTATGTGATCTCTCACACCCTCCAGGATGATCTTCCTAGATTTTGTGGTATCCTTCTTCCACTGGGCTAACTGTTGTGCATCTGATATTGTTGGTTTTGTAATGTCAGTTTTAGTGTATTCCAACACTCCATTATCATCGGTACAATTTCCATCATATCCTTCCAAACTATGAAATTTGAGGTTCCCTCTCGGGCATACTCCAATCTCAATCTGTTGAAAGACATTTTCCTGCATGGAAGAAAAAAACTCCTTCACTGAATCTAGAAATTAAAAGTTCTAAAGGAGAAGGTATATTGAGAGGTTTCTATTGTGTTTTCAAGCTCTAATACCATGTAGAAATTAATAGAATTTTTCTACTACTGATGAGTTTTAACGGAAAACAAGAAATTACAAATTCCCTCTACAATTATGCAAAATGGAAATCACAATTTAGAAAGACATGCAACCATCAAAATCATAAAACCACAATGGATTTATAGGGGAACCTAACTGGGAAAAACCCCTATGTTGTTTTTCATTAATCAGATGAGAATGAGAAACTCTCACAATATCTTGCCTCAACTCTGAAGCACACCCTGCACTGTAAACTTGTTCTCCTGCTAACTATCCTAATATGACCAACACTTAGCCAATTCAAGCCTCTAACTACCTCCTATTTCCTTGCAAAATTCAGGAGAAATTGAGCTCCTAAATAATAGGGGAATTCCCTATTTACTTGCCCAAATACCAAGGAATTGGTCACCTCCTTAACTACCAAGCATGTACACTCAACTAGTATACAGTTGATGATTACAATGTGCCTTTTCCTCCACTCCAGCTAGGAAATTCAAATTCCATGCATGTCTAGGATATTTATAGCTGATTGATTAGTTGAGCTTAGTTAATTGAGTTCAACAAAAAAAGACTAAACTAGATTGCTAAATTTTAACAATCACTACATGCATAACCATATTCCAAGCCTATAACTTGAATTTATTGACTTACCTAGTAGACAAGGCCATGTCACTCTAGCTAATTGCAATCCAAGTCATCTCGCTGATATGGAAAATCAAATTACTCAATTTGACTAAGGCACAATTCAAATTGAGCTTTTCTTGCTACAATTTCTAAGAGTCACCGATATTCTTATGGAATATTTCAAAGCTTTGGCCTTAAACAACTTTCATCCTAAGCCCAAATGTTGTTTTTGATTTGTCAATGATACTTTTATAGTTTGGTCTTGTTATGAACCATGCACCTTATATATGATAAGAAACCAATAATAATTCCTTCAAGCAAGAAACCTCATTTTACAATAAATACAATGTATAAGACAAGATTTAATGATCCCGAGACTAGATCTATTTGTTGTGTGTAGGAGACAAACGATGAAATTATAATGAAATGGTACAATTAAAGGTTATAATCAACATAAAAATATATGAATAAAATTGTAATAACTTAACATATAGGGCTTTTAAGGGGTCTTAGGGTTAACATTGGGTTTTTCTAGGGCTTAACATCTCCCTCCCCTTGAAACATGTGTTATTCTCGACACTTAACTAATTGTGAATGTTTCTGCAAGAAAAAGTTCATCTTCCCATGTCACCTCTTCACTAGTAGGTTCTTCGATTTGATGAGGTACTCAATAATTTCTCAATTTCTCAACTGCTTAATCCTTGTTTCGATGATTGTTTCTCATTCTAGTATGATTTTCCCTTCATTAATCTTTGGAAAAATAGTTTGTACTAGGATATTGTTACCAATTAACTTATTTAAGAAAGGAACATGGAATATTGGGTGTACATGTGAAAATGGGGGCAAATCCAATTTTTAAGTCATACTTTAAATCCTCTACAACACCTTATAAGAGTCATAATACTTCAATTATAATTTATTTTCCTCCTTTTGTTGCTTGAGGGACATATGTTTATATGGTTGTAGTCTCACAAATACCCAATCACTCACTTCAAATTCCCTCTCATTACAATGTTGTTTTCTTGTTGTTTCATCCTATTTTGTGTTATAAACAAGCTTTCCTTCAATAGTTTGAGAACCCCTTGGTGGTGCCCTATGTGGTCCTCCACTACTTAAGCCTTTACATTCCCTTTCAAGGGTGATATCTATAAAGTACCATAAATGGGGACATTTTTAATGAAGCATAGAAGAATGTGTTGTACCACCATTTTACTAAAGGAAACCACTTAAAGCATTATGTTTATTTATAAAATGCAAAGAAATGTAGATATCCTTCTAAAAATTTATTCACAATAGGATTTTTCCCACTGGAATGAGGATGGTAAGATGAATTTTGAGCTAATTGAGTACCCAAACAAGAAAATAATTTAGTTCAAAAATTTTGAGTGAAAGTTGGTTCTCTGTCACTTGCAATAATATTTTGGATTCCATGTATCTTTTGCATTGTTCCCTTCACTACTATTTCCACTATTCTTTCTTTACAAGGTTGATAAAGAAAACAAAAACAAGAATGCTTTTTCATTTGATTTATCATTACCATAATGGCGTTCTTTCCTTTATATTTGGGTAAACTTGTAACATAATTTGTTGAAATTTATTCCCAATGTTGGCTTGGTTTGGCTACTGGTTGTAGGATCCCTAGGGTCTTGATTGTCCCTCCCTTATTCTGTTGGCATACCACACATTCAACCACAAAATTTTGCATATCTAATTTAAGACTTTCCCCAAAAAATATTTCTTGATCCTATGGTATGTTTTCAAGAACCATGAATGTCTTCCTATAGAAGAAGTGCGTAATTCCAAAATGACCTTATGTTTGAGTTGAAAATTATTACAAAAGTATCAATGATATATATACCATAACAAATCATTGTTCCAAATAATTTTTTCTACTCCATCATGGTCCTCTTGTAGTTGTTGATTGATCTTGAATACCTTCTCATATTGTTTCCATTGTATCCTTGATTCTTCCACCCAGTTAGATTATGGAATGTAAATAACACATAATAAACCATCTATATCTTCCTCTTTCCTTGAGAGTGCATCCACCACAAAATTTTGTTTTTCCTTTTTGTAGATAATTTCAAAGACATAACCTAACTTCTTTCTAACCCATTTTGTTGCTCTTTTAAAGATATCCTTTGTTCCAAGAAGTACTTCAAACTATCATTATTTGTTTTTTACTTTGAAGTGTCTTCCTATTAGGTATGGATATTGTTTCTTAACTACATGTAGTATGGAAAACACTTATTTTTCATATATGGGTCTAAGTAACTACTTTCCTTTAAGTTCCCTACTTTCAAAGGAAAAGGACCTTCATTCTTGCACAAAAACTACATCAATGCCATGACCTAATGCTTCACACTCCACACTGAATTTTTTTTGTAAGGTCAGGTGTGACCAAAATAGGAGTTGTACACATAGCCTCTATAAGTTTTTCAAAATATTCAGTTGCTTCTCTAGCCCAAAATAAACTTCATTCTTTAATAATTTTGTTAGAGGTGCTACTGTTTGACCATACTTTTTTACAAATTTGTAGTAATATCTTGTCAATTCTAAGAATCCTTTGAGTTTATTCAAGGTCTTGGGGACTAGCCATTCCCTCATAGCTTTGATTTTTTTGGGGTCCACTTTGACACATTATGAGATACAATATGACCCAAATATTCCACTTCTTGAACTCGAAAAGCACATTTGGAAGGCTTTGCATATAGATGTTATTCTTCCAATAGTATTAAGACCCTATCAACATGTTGTACACTATCTTCCCAAGGTTTCTCATAGATTAATATGTCAAAAAATATACTAACACAAATTTTCTAAGGGCCAGTTTTAAAATAGAATTCATCAACCTTGGAATGTTGAATGTGCATTAGTAGGTACACATGACATAACCAAAAAATCATAATGTCTCATGTGTTCTAAATACTCTTTTGGGAATGTCTTCTTCTCTCATTCTAATTTGAAGATACCTAAAACAAAAATCTAACTTGGTAAAAAAAAATCACCCCATGCAACTAATCAAATAATTCATCATTGATGGGAATAGGAAAATTATCTTTGATTGTCTATAATTAGGACACATATTCCATGAGCCATTCATTTCTATAAACGTAATCACTGGTGAAGAGAAATCATTGTATATAGGTTGAATTATGCTAGCGTCTAACATTTCTTGAACCATATGCTCAATCTTTATCTTCTGTGCATATGGATAACTAGATCCTTGGTGCAAACTTGAAACATTAATGATGTGGAGTTGGGAGTGAGAAGTAATGATTATGGTTCTGTGATTCAATATTTTCTCTCCAATTGTTATAAAATACTCCCCTTATGTGATTGAGTTCCAATAAATTTGTTCTCCTTATTTTCATGGTTTTCGTGGATTGCCATATATGTTCTTGGAAACCTCTCTAAGAGAAGCTTTTCCATGGATTCATTTATGGATTTTTTAATCTCTTAGAGTTTTTTTATTTCTCCCTTAAAGGATTTTTGTGTTTATTCCTCAACACATTTTTGTATTTTTTTTCCCTTTTTTCTCCATATTTTTTTCCACATTTTTTTATTGATACTTGGCCCTAGGACAATTGACTTTCCAACTTGGTTATCTAGTAATATACATCTATTTCCTGATCATTAATGGATAGGCTTTATGAGGGTTTAAGTGGTGGAGTAAATTTTGAACGCACCCTTAGGAACTATTTTAGTATATAATAATTCTACTCTTTTTCTATCTATCAAAAATTTTACATCACTAAAAAGTATATTTTCCAATCAAATGTTATGGAATTTGTAAGTTATGTACCTTTTCAAAACCCTAAATTGTAGATTATTTCTATCGCTAACATTTGTCTAGATATATTCTTGAAATTTGATCCCTTTTGAATATAAAGTTTCATCTTGTAGTAATATGGTATGTATTCTCATTCCATACATTTGACCAAATTTTGATGTGTCAAGTGAAAGTTATAATAACTTTCCTAAAGCTTGTTTATTGTTTGGCCTCTTCTCAAAAGTTAACTTGTATACAACCCCATGTGTCCAATATTTTGAATATGATTTTAAAATTTGTACCTATAGTACCCCAGTATGTCTCCTTGGATCCCTAAAGATTTCACAATGTGAAACTTCTATAGGAAAAAGTTACAGTGAAAAACCCCAAGATAACTCATTTAAAAATTGATTTCAAGACTATTCACAAACCATAAATTCCATAGGGTATATCTCCAAACTTGTATTGAAAAAAATTTGAAAATTTTGACCAAATATATGTTTAGATGTCTCCTTAATTGATGAAAAAATTTATACTTTGGATTTTCACAAAAAAAGGAATTATAACAAAATTTCTAATATCATGCGTTTGATATTGATTTTAGGACCAATCACAAACCTTAACGTCCATAGGGTATATCTCCAAACATTACGAGACTTTTGAGGTCTAGAATGGATCTCGTGAGGAAAATTATAAAATAATAGAATAAGATTTATGAATTTTTAAAATCAAATAAAGAAAACTACATTTTATCTCCTTGTAGGTTTACTCAAATTTCAAGTGTGTACACTCATTGCATGAAAAATCTAATTTTGCTTCCAATGAATGTACACGCTTCAAATTTGAGTAACCCTACAAGGAGATAAATAAGAAATATGAATAAACAAATAATTTTCTTCTTTTACCTCAAAAAATATTATCCCTCTAGGGATGACATCATTATCTTGAATTCTATTGGTTCTCTTAAAGGTGATTTTATTAGTACATTTTTAATTTTGAAGCCTATTTTTTGCCTAAAAATTCCCCTAATGATTATCATGAACCAAAATCTAATTTTTTGTCAAATGTACCTTTAAATCACTAACCAGTATACTTAAAATTTAATGGTACACAATTTATTTGGGTTTTCCAGGGAATGAAATGAAAGGTAGGAAAGGAAATTAAACACATAGAGAGAGAAATATAATAGAGAGGATATTAATATGGTGAAAACTTGACTTAAATAAAATGGCAAAATGTTGTAGAATACAAATTGGCTAGAATGGTGGTAGATATCTTTCAAGAGAGAGAGATGGAAACTGCATGCATTCACAAAAGCTATCAAAAGAGGCCGAAAGAATGTATTTTAACATAAAAAAACCCTAGAGGTCCAAAACCCTAAGCCTAGAAGATGAAGGATCAAAATGTTTATGGGCATTAAGGTGGTTAGTTGGTAGGGGTGCAATTTTTGTATACAATATATGTTTTGGGTGCATAATAACTCATTGGGAAGAACTATCCAAGGACTAAAACTTCCGACTAGGGCCAAGGAATGCCATGGAAACCCATAGCCCCCTAAATTACCAAAAACCATCATTTAGGGCCTAAAAATGGCCTCGTAAATTTGGGATCCAAAAAACCATAGAAAAACTCCAAAGAGGATAAATAACCATTGAGTAAATGAAATACATGGGTGTCCATGAATATCCACTTATATTAGTCTTCCCTCCTTGAGAAACAATGGTCTCCATTGCATCAAGTTCCCTCTTTAGATGGGGGAACTTCTATTGAGTTTGGCTCATAGTGAGCCACTTGCTTTGGTTAAGAATTTGCTTTGATTTGGAAACAAGGTAGAGTTGTATGTGGTGTTGGTGGGTATCCTTTGCCTTTGTGTGCGTGGTACACTATAGCTCATTCAATGTAGTCGAGATTAAATTTTATGGGGGCCAATTTCTCGGTTTCCTTCAAGGTTTCCAACAAAGGTAGAAATTTGGTCGAAGCAGTGCCACATTAAATATTAATTGCAAGCCAAGGAAAGGGGAAATACCTAATTGAAAATAATTCTCACCCATAGCCTTTGTGATTTTGTAAGTACCATATTAGAGTGGTATGATATTCCTATGGGGGCTTGTGAGGTGTTTTCTCTAGAAATGTAACTACATCTTATCGCCAACTTTAAACTTATGTCTGGAAACGAAATAACAGGAGAGTCGTCTAAGAGACCTGCCGCCAACGATGAACCCTAGAAAACCTGCCACCTCCTTTCTTCCTTCGGTCGCCTCCGGGCTCCTGCTCGGCCTGGTGGATGAAGGTCATGAGTTTTTAAGTCATGGATTGCGGGTTTCCTCCGTCAATTCTGAACAGCATGCTTTTCAATCTCGGCTGAGATCCCCCTGCAATCTTTTCGGCTATGCTCGGGACGGTGGGGCTGCCAGTTTTTGGCCCGCGAATGCTGTTTCCTGCACCTGCCGCCCCCTTCAGATTGAAGTCGCAACGGCCAAGGGTGAACAAACATATTTTATTCCTGGTTCTCCTAAAGCGGTGGTTCTCGGAAGGTCTTATTTTATTATGGTAGAATGCTCTGCTTTTAATCATTAGAGCTCCTTCCGCACCCTGGATCTGCCTGGATGGAGTAACTGGAAGCTCTGTGGAGCGGAGAGCGGTAATAAACTCAATGACGCCAGGATGCTCCCATTTTCTCCTCACAAGCCCCTGCGACAAGTTCAGGGAAAGACAACCCTTCAAAGCCCTTGCCTCCTCTCGTCTCAAATCTGCAGAGGAAAGCGGATCTTTGACTTCTCTACCTCATTTCAGATCCAAATCAGGCTTATCTCTGGCAAAACACTGCTCCAATGGGTGAGCTCATCAGATCTAGTGCAGAACCTCAAGCATACTCTGGAACTCAAGTTGGGGATTCCCTTTGCAGCTCATCGACTTCTCCATGAAGGTAAACAACTTGAGGATCTCTATCCCCTTTCTTTCTACAGCATTAAGAGAAATGCCACCATTATTTTTGCCCTTCGTTTGAGAGGGGGAGCTGTAGGACAGTCATCCTCAGCCAAGGATTTTTCATACAAGGATGATGTCCATGCACAAAAGTAGGAGAATTTAGTTCCACCAGTTCAGGCTCCCAATCCTTTTCTGGTGGAAAAACTAGAGGAAACCCCCTCCATTGAAATAGTGCATCCAACACTGGATGAGCAAACCCAAAAGTATGCAGAGCATGGCATTATTTTCAGGTTCAATGGGCTATGGCCACGCACATCAGACCTCTACCAGTGGATTCACTCTAACTGGACCAACAATTGTCAGGTTCTGTTCTGCTCAAAGGGCTTTTTCATTACAGTGTTTTCTTTTGATGAGGACTACCAAAAAGCTTTAAAAGCAGGGCCTTGGTTTTGGGGATCAACAGGTTTATTCCTCACCCCCTGGTTCCCAGACTTCGATCCATCTACAACAATCATCACCAAGCTCCCCATTTGGGTCAGACTTCCTAATCTACTGGCACATCTTTGGCACTTTGTTGTTTTCCAAGGGATCGGAAACTCTCTAGGCCGCTTTCTAGACACAGATATTTCTAGAGGGGAAAAGGGCCTATACACCTTTTCCAGAATCTCTGCAGAAATAGACATGAGAAAAGGTCTCCCTGACAAGATCAATCTCAAAATTGGAGACTTTCATTGGACTTAGAACTTGGATTACGAGAACACAGCCTTCCGCTGCCGCAACTGCCATCACACAGGGCACCTTCAGTGCTCTTGTCCCCTGTTACCTGCCCAAAAGAAGAAAGCCATTCCTAAGCAGAAATCAAAAAGCTGGAAGCCTCAGGACCCTCCCCCCATGGACAATTTTGATTTCAGCTCGGATGAAGAGGAGGAATGTGAGGAAGGAATGGCTGCAAAGATGGCACAGGGTCCGCCCTCGGCTGAGCCTGAAAATTTGTCCGTCCAGCCATTCTCTCAAAAAAGAATTCATGAATCCTCTACCTCGGATTTAGACAAGGAAACCTCTCAGTCAACCCACCCTAGTTTGCAAATCTTGTCAGTTCAGCAGTGCCCTCCTGAATGGGTCAAAGTTGGTAAAAAGAAAGGGAAAAAATGTCGCATAGTTGACTCTTCCCATGTTGGGTAGAATCCTATGCTTTGCTTTAGCTCCCCTGTTCTTCTAGTTTCTTCCTGCTCAGCTCTTTTCTCTTCTCTCTTCTTCTAGGAGCCGAGGTGGAAAGCCTATCCTTTCCGGCTGCCTACGCTCTTACTTCTCTTGGCTGTAACTTCTTGCTGTATCATATTTTCTCTTAATAGACTTAGTTTTTTACCGAGAAAAAAAAAACTTTAAACTTATGTGCAACCATGTGTTGGTCATGTCGTTGCTTATACTTGGCATTGGATTTTTGTAGGATATCATGAACCTATTATTGAAGATATTGGATCCATCCAAAAAATTTGGCTACTCTATCTTCCTTGAATTGAGCATGGGAGGAATCTTCCATTGAATATGCAATTGGCATAACTACATCAATTGGGGATGATTTTTGGAACCCAAAATACACCTGAAAAATACTATGGCCAATAGAATTTTGGAGGATTTTTTTAGCTATGTTGAACATATGGAAGACTTTCATCCCATGTATGTGGATTTTGGAATTTGACATGTGAAAGATATGCACAATAATCATGTTGACCACTTCTATCTTTCCATATATTTGGGGATGAAAGGCATTCAATTTGGTCAATTTGGTATGCATCAAATAACATATAGTTGGACCAAAAGATACTAAGGAACCCTTTGTACCCATCTCAAATAATGGTTTGAGGTAGCCCAAAATGAACCTAAACATGCTTAACAAAAAAATTATCACTTGCTTCAGTTATCATACTCTTCTTGCATAGTGCCACAATGGTCATCTTAAAGAATTGAAGGACAACCACAAACACATAATTGTTACCATGCTTGGTGGAGGAAAACCTGACATGTAAACCATGGATATTGAATTCTATGGATTTTTTGTTGTAGTTAGAGGATTTTACAACCCCTACTTCTTGATGGTTGATTTAGTAATGGCATAGAGAGTTCATGTTATAATAGACCGATGAACATTATAAGGAATCCTTGGTGAATAGAAACAATTTAGTATAACTTCTAATATCTTCTCCAAACCAAATTTCCCTACCAACCAACTATATTTTTCCTCCTAGATCATCTTGGCATGTTCACTTGAAGGAACTTAAAGGTGGCTTGAGGAGCACAAGAGTGCATCCTAGAGGTGGAATTTTGGAATTTGTTTCCCTACAATCAACATTTGGTATGTGGAAGTGAAGTTAGAGTCATTGGTGTATAATTGTGGACACCTAGAGGTATCATGCCCATAAAAGTTAATAATTTTTGTTAGCACCACAACTGGGGGGAAACTAATGCAATTTGAAATGTGATTAGTGCCACCCTTCTCGTATTTGATGTTCAAGTGGAATTTTTGTAGGTATATGGACTACTTATGATGGAATTCATTATGTAACTTTCCTTACGTCTACATGAATTGAAAATTCATGTTATTAATGTGGATGATGATCTCCTTCCCCAAAATATAATGCTTCCACCACTGGCATGCCTACATGATGGAGTACATCACCTTTTCATAGGAAGGATATCTTCTAACAATATCAAAGAGTGTTTTAGTGTGATAGGCTAATGAATTTCCTTGCTAAGTGAGGACTACATTGATAGCATATTAAGAGGCATATGTCTCAATCTTAAATGGTTGCTTTAGGTCTTGTAGGGGTGAGGACTAGTACAATGAAAAGGAGCTGATTCAAATATGTAAATTTTTTGTGTTGTGACCTATACCAAGAAAATTTTTCTTTAGCTCCACCCTTGGCCACTTGACTTAAGTGCCAAGAAATATGAGAGAACCCCAACATGAACCTTTGGTAGAAGTTATCAAGGCACAAGAAGCTATGGATATTTGTTAGAGTCATCAAGGTTTGGCACTCCTAAATGACTTGCATTTTAGCTAGGACCACATGCCCCTAATGCTCAACCACAATGTATCCCAAATATTGAATTATCTTCATGTCAAATGATCATTTTTCCAAATTGGCATACAAATTTTGTTGTTGCAAGTTACTCATGATCTATTATGCCCAAGTTCTACTAAAGATGAGGATTTCATCCAAATATACAACCAAAATATAGTTTGTGAAGGGCTGCAGTATATCATCCATCATCCTCATGAACACTAATGGAACATTAGTTAAACTAAAGGGCATGACCAACCACTCAAAAATACCTTCTTTATATTTGAAGGTTGACTTCCATAAATTGATTTGTTCAATTGGAACATATTATTAGCCTAACTTCATATCAATCTTACTAAAGAACTCGACACCCTTAAGTTGATCAAGAAGATCATCAATCTGGGGGATCGAGTATCTATTCTTGACATTGATTTTTTTCAAGGTTTTATAATCAAGACAAAGTCTCCATATCCTAACTGTCTTTTTCACCAATGCAATTGGACTCTCACAAGGTGAGGAGCTTGGTTGCATGTGGCCCTTTTGGATGACCTCATGAATATAATTTTTTATTTCCTCATTCTCCAAGAGAGAATCTATATATTGGGTTATTAGGTAAGGAGAACCAAGTATTAAGTCAATCGAGTGTTTGACCTGACAACGCAGAGGAACCCAAATAGGTGGACCGAATATAACTTTGTATGTATCTTCAATCATGTCCATATGTGTAACACCCCTACTCAACCCTAGAATGTAAATAGTTTATGACTATTCCTTAACACTTAAACTTGAAATATATACAAGAATAAAATTATAAAAAATCAAGTACAAGAGACAAATAATATGAATTATGTGAAAGATACCCATATATTATGATAATTAGAAGAAAGAAAGCAATGTTGACTTGTATCTTAATATGGGGTAACCTTTCAATGAGAAAATCTATAAATACAACAATACATAAAAAAAACATTCCATAACATTTTATCTCTTTAAATAGATTCTCAATAAAAAGAAGTTTAACTATTTTTGGTCCCATCACTCATGGGTACCAACTACCTACTGGGCCTTATAAAGTGGATTTTTTAAGATTAAATAACTCTTCACTACTATCTAATTGGCCTTATTCAAAGAATATGGTTACATACATCAATTTATTAAACCCTAGGTAGCCTAAAGTAGGAAGGTTATGGTAGAACCCTAACATGACCTACCCCTTTAAAAGCAATATTGTCCTCTGTCAAATTTTCAGGGTATTATGAGTTGATAATTACTTCTAATGATTTATTAGATTAATTCTTCTCATATTCATATTAATAATTAAGTAATTACACATAAGCTATCAATAGTAGAAACAAAAATTCCAATATGATAATAAAAAGACAACCAAACAAGGGACAAAAATATTTTTACCTTGGGAAAACTCACTTGGGGGAAAAACCAAACAACCTTTCCCTTTGATAAATTATTCAGTTCATCAAGAAATACATCTAATCCTTCTAGTCAAAAACAAATTCAAACTAAACATATACAACCCCAAGTCAAACATGGTCAAACAAAGATGGGTGATCACAGAAATTTGGTTTGCCAAAGATTTGATCTACTCAAACATTTTGTCTTTTGCCTCAGAATACAATAGATATATTGTGTCCATAATTCGATCTTCCCATAAAATTATTTTCCCACAAACTTGGATTGTTCATATCCTTAGATCTACCCAAAAATCAATATGTTCATGTCTTTAAGTCTGGTCAAAACTCAATCTGTCAATAAGAGAATTCGATCTACCACAAAAGAAATTTGGTATGCCTTAGAAATTCTCAGTATGTTGCCTCAGAGGAGTCACATGAATGAACATAAGTGATTTAAATAGTATTCTCATTGGAGAAATATGAATAGTGTATATATAATGGATAACATTGCCCCAAGGGGCATGTCCTCTAGGTTAGGTCGACTTGATCTTTATGAGGGCCAAGTTGACATTGTGAGGATATAAAAAATAAATTTGAACAATTTAATTTTTCTTTATTAAAGTCGACATGAAGAACATGTATTGTATTTTTCATTACATATATTTGAAGGTCTAAAATATCAATTATGAAGATCGACCATAGATAGAAAACTCAACACTCCCTCTTAGCTAGGGAGATATTCATAATGACTATCCAGATGTTCTCTTGATGAAAAATTTCTCTAAGAAAAGGTTGAAAAAAATCATCATTAATTTTCAACATCAACATCATCTAATTACCATAATATTGTTTAGAAACTTTGATCCATGGTAAATAGACAACATCAAATAGACACCATAATTCTGATCAACGTCTCCGACCCTTGGTACATCACTAGTCATGATAATTCTAGTCAATATCTATGACCCATGGTATATAGATTAGTCCTATTTCACCATAATCTTGGTCAACATATTTGAGCCATGGTGAAACCATAGGGACAAACACAATTCATTTGATTGATTCTTATCCCAATCCCAAAGGCCTCACGCACTTGAGCAATTATAGGCTTGATGTTAAATTTTCTCACTCAATCTATTTGGAGAATAATTCTAACCCTGATGTTGAAGGCACCCACTCAACCCTATGATTGAGTAATTTTGGGTCTCTATACACTCTAGACCATTCTCCCTAATCTTGGTCAACATACTTGACCTAGGGAGAATGAATATCCCACCTTGGACCATTCTCCCTAATCTTGGCCAACATGCTTGACCTAGGGAGAATTATTGTCCTTGATACATCAATATCAACACTCCCTCTCGCTAAGGGAGGCATTCTTAATAACTCCAAACTTGTCCCTGAAATATACAAACTTTGCTCCAGACAGAGGCTTAGTCAACAACTTGGTTATTTGTAGAATAGTACTGGAGCCACACTAATCCCTTCTATACCATGTCTTGGTACTAGATCTCAATGTGCTTCGACCTATCATCATGGTCGACACCTGCACTTGAACAAACAATCCTGCAAGTAGTTTCTAAAGCCATACTGCTTCACAAATTTTACAATCAAGATATAATATACCTGACCTCTGACTGTGACTCATGTTTGCTTCTTTCTTCCTTAAAGGAACTGTAATGGCCCAAAACTGAAGTAATTATTCTACAATCTGTGCCCTCTAAATCTATATCTCTCATCAGTTGCACTTCATCAATTCAATCTATGACCAACTTGTACCATGAAGGTACTTCAACACATGTTGAGTTGAATGCCTTGTCTCAACCATAAACTTACCAACTTCCTTTTTTGGAGGAATCATCATGTTTGCTTTCTAGTCACCTTAACTAGGTACTCATTTTGAAACATACCTTGTTGTGGCAATCTTGGTTGCTCCCTCTGCCATTGCTGCTATCTATTAATTGAAGCACATAAACTCTCTATTCTGACAATCTCAATGATAGTTCAAAGGAATCATAACAATATAACTCCTTTGACCAAGGAATATATTGTCTGACTACGGCCACACTTCTAGTTTTGAGAAGTAATGTATTCTAGTTTTAAGAAGTAATGTATCTAACCAAGATCCTTCATCTTGAACCCAAAGGTCAAATTCCTCTGAAATTGAAGAGGGAATGACTACTCCCTCTATTACATGATTCCTTCTACTCCCATCAAAAAAATATTAGCCAAGACTCTTCAGATATCCATACCATGCTCAAAGTCCATACAAATCTTTCTTTAGTCTATAGACATGAGATTTCTTCTCATGTACCTGAGGTAGCTCTATATACACTTCTTCAATTAATACATTGAGGAAAGTGGTCTCCTTATCTTTCTGATGTAATTTCCAATCCATAATGGAAGCAAAAGAAATAATAGTTCTAATAGAAGTGTAACCAACAACTATATCAAATGTCTTCTCATAGGCTTCTCCCTCTTACTAGGAGAATCCTCACGAATTTCACTTTATACTTCTATAAGTTTCCATCTACCACATACTTCATTTTGGAATTCAACATTGACTTCTTTTTGGCACAATTATGGCATCCTTCAAACTTGTTGACCTACCTGCTCCCTCTAAACTAGGATCTCTTCCAATCATCAAGCATGATTCTAGATGTCAATATAATATCTCACAAATCATTGATTTTAGGAGAGTCCTATTGTCACAAGATTTTCTTCATTCTTCCAATACTTATATATTCTTCCAATTCCTTCACATCCTTCACGATATACCTGCAATCCCCACTAGGAGGCCATGGAAGAATGATTATAAACGAACAAAAGAAACAAAGAAAAGAGGGTAACTAATAACAAAATAATAATAATCAACAAAGAGAGATTTAAAGTACTTATCTTTAAGGGAAGGCGACTTCGCTAACTTCTTTTGCTCTGGTTCATGCCTCCTTTCCTATTGGTGTTTACTCATTGTGGTGTGGTCCATGGCATGTGGTGGCTCTCGACATGGTCGTCTTGTGTTCCATTGCGGCATGGAGGTATGAATGAGGGGGTTGTGAATTACGGTGCATGATTCGGGGTTTCAAGCCCCTTTTCCTCTATTTATGGATCGTGTTTCGAGGGCTTTCTTTTTAGGCATTATTCTCTGCTGAGGTTCGTGGGATTTATATTCTCAAGTTTTTGCTACCATCCACGTTTTTTGCACATTTTCTTTCTTTTGGGTGTTGTCTCTACCACTGCTTCCCCTTCCATTGTTGTCGAGATTTCTTATATGGGGCTTGAAGGATTGGAGCTTGGTCACTTTATTCTACTAGTCTGGGCTCATTTCTTGGCACTGTGGTTCTCGGGTTTGTAGTATATGGTTTCTTCCCCATTGTAAATATTTTTGTGCTAGGGTTTATTCCCTTTATTTTGTTATGTATTTTCTTCCCATATTGGGCTTAGTTTTTTGAGACCCCTTTGGATTTTCTTCTATGTAGGGCTTACATGTCCCCAATTTTTGAGCTTATCTAGGGATTTTTATGGTGTACCCTCTGTGGTTTTCGGCGGGCCTGTGCGCTTTGCTCTTTTATTGGCTTCTCGACCTTTTCCTTGTATCGCCATGAGGCATTTTTTTAGTAGGCCTTTAACTGATGTATCTGTAATGCCCTTAGACATTTGTAAATGCAATTTTTTCGTTGAATAAAATTATCGTTTTTTCCTTGGAAATAAAAAATACATATCTTTGACGATTGAAGAGAATTTCCAATTCCCTCTTAATCCTTGCAGTCTTGCTGAAATCATGAAAATCAGTTTGCAAATTCTTCATCTTCACTAGTCATTAATGCATGATATTTCCTTTCCTTCCTTGCATGGGTTATGGTTTTTTCATTCAATGGAAGCATTGACTTTCAATACTTTGAATCTAGCTCTAGGCTTTTGTCCACAAAACCTATGGCATTCTTAATCATATCCTTCAAGATTTACTTAGGGTTTACAAACCCTAGGATTATCAAATATTTCAAGAAGGGATCATAGCACAAGTGTTATGACTTATCTTCACAACTCCCTCTGTTTCTAGATAGATTTTGATTATATCTCAAATACTTGAAGGAAAAAAATGGTCATATACCAATATACAACAATACAATGCAAGGCATATTTTTCCATGCTTGAAAAGAGTTCATATTTACTTATACAATATATTTCCACATAGGCGACATTAAAATTATTATATTCCTATAAATTTAGAAGCAATACTCACATACCCTGCAGTGTATTGCAGCCAAGGAAATGTCTCTTACACAAGTCTATCCAACTTATCTTCAGAATGCCAAACATTATCAGCACGAGTGTATGGAACACATTTGGTTCATCCTCCTTATAAACTCATTACTTCTCAGTGGGTATTCATTCACTAGTAGAGGCACATCTTGAAAATCCTTATTTTAGACACATTATTTTGGTATTCTAGGGTTCACTAATATGTAAGTTTCTTACATACCATAAGTGAGAAATAATGTGTCATTTTTCATATATGATGAAGTTGTTAACAAGGAAATGCTATCATACAATCAAGGAATGTTTCCATTTTGTTGACTCGTATCATTTAAATAAAATATCTTAGGTAGGTACGAAATAATATGTTTCAATATATTCCATATAATTCTTAAATTTGCTTTATGACATATGGCACAATATTCTTTCTTGTACTTGAGATTGAGGTGAGATACACCTTGTAGTATTTGAGAAAATGGTTTTCCATGTTGATGTGAAGTCTCACTTCATAGAATGCAATTTTTTTTAATCATTTTAACTTGGTTCTATAATTTAGCTCACAGCCCTATGTAATGATTTATTCCTTAATGCTTATCTCTTGAATGATGGCAAGGAGCATTAGTAAATTCTTCTTCAAGCTAGTGAAATCTTCATGATTTTTTGCCAAAATAATTTTTATTTCAACCAAAATCACTAAGAGAAATAATATATACCTATCAATCTAAGGATTACAATGCAAGCATACTTTAGTAGACTTCTTGAATGAAAGACACCTCTAGTGGCTTTTTCACTAACTAAGGCATTTCATACTAATTTGGATCACCTTCTGAGATTCTTCAGCCTTTATATCTTTCATCTGAGGTCTTTCGCTTTACAATATTAGACCTAAGCCTCATTTCCATACCTCCTCAAATAACCTCAGACTTTATCCTTCTTTTATAGTTCCAAAATATAGCTTCTTATGGCTTGAAATGAGATGTGTAACTTTGAAGTATGAATTGACATAGAATTCGGTTATTAATTTTGTATAAATAGTGGATATCAATATGAGAAGTAAAATTTATTTTTAAAATATAATCAACAACTTATGTTTGATCTTCTGAGGCATCTTAGTCTTGCTTGAAATGACAGTAGAAATAGGAGTAGTTAGGGACTTCTGAGATAACTAGTTCTATCCAAAAGGAGTATTTTCCAAAACATTATTATGATCTCAAATAAATATTATAGACCTTATGGTAGTCAACTTTCACTTCTTAGAGAGAAATTTAGAAGAATTCGGGCTCCTCTTTCAGATGAGATGAATCTAGGATTTAATATAATTCAAACCTTTAAAATGAGATTTCTTTTCTTATACTTCGATCTTCAATAAGAAATTTTCATCAGACATCCTTGGCCTTCTTGTTCTGAGATTGAGGCCCTTTTTGATATATAACTATGTCTCTTTCCCAATTATAAGTTCTGGACAAAACTTAGATCTTATGGACTTGATATCTTTAATACTTAGATCCTTCAATAAGGTGAGTAGGACTTTGGCCTCATGATTTTTCATTAGTTTTCATGAAATTATATGCCTTGTACTAGGGCTATAAGATTCAAATTAGGGATTTTATTGGTTACTCTTAACCTTGCTTTGATCCCATGTTGACTTTTGAAGGCCTTCTTATTTGATAATTAATCCTAATTATTTTTAGATAAATTATTCTCATATTCATGTTCATCATTAAGTAATTACAGAAATATCTCAAGAATAGAAACAAAAATTCCAGTAGGATCATCAAGAGAAAACCAAATAATATACACAAATATTTTTACCCTGGGAAAACCCAGACTGGTTGCTGCACTACCCCCTCGAATGAAGAAGGTTTGGTATCTACACACTCCCCAACCAGTGCCATGTACCCAGTGTACTGCTCAGGTGACCTCCTCTATCTGTGTTGAGAAGATGTCTATCCCACATTATCCTGCGCATCCAACATCAACCTGTCAACTTCCCTTGAGCGTTTCTTCCCATCTCTGGAAGTCTCAATATGAGTGGATGTGTCCACTCCTAGATCCTCTGCATGCAGCTGCTCCACATCAATCTGAGGGTCCTCCTCCTTAGGAATTGAAGGTTCCTCATCTGCATGCAAGTTGAGCTCCCTCTAAAGTGATAAGCACATGGATTTCTACTCGTCGAACTTCAGATCCTTGCTTACCACTGCCCTCTGAGTGGAAGGAAGGTACACCAGATAGTTGTGGAGTGTATCCGTGTACCCCACAAGTATTGCCAACTCAATTGTTGGGTCTAGCTTCTTCCTGGCATCTTTGGTCACATGAAAGTAAACTGATGATCCAAAGATTTGGAAGTGACTTACATCAGGTTGCTTCCCATAATAGGCTTCCAAAGGTGCCTTCATCCCCAGTATACGGTGCGGGCTTCTATTCTACAAGTATACTATTGTATTGCATGCCTTAGCCCACAAATGGAGTGGTAGGCTTTGGTCATGCAACATCGCTCGAGCTACTCCCACAATCGATCTGTTCTTCCTTTTGGCCACCCCATTCTGCTGTGTGTTATGGGGTGTAATAAATTCCCGTTTAATTCCTCCGCAGCGCATAAGTCTTTAAACTGTTGGGAGACATATTCTCCAACATTGTCACTATGCAAGGATTTTATTTTATTTCCATATTATTTCTCTTCCAAGGCTTTAAACTCACAAAACCTCAAGAAGGTTTGATCCTTCTTTTGCATAAAGTAGATCCAACATCTACGAGAAAAATCATCAATAAAAATAACATAGTACCTTTGTTTAGCAGTGGAGGCTGTAGAGAAAGGTCCAGAAACATATGAGTGAACTCGCTCCACGATTGCTCTAGCTCTACTTTCTCGATACCGAAAGGAAGATTTCACATACTTACCCAAGGTACAACCTTTGCATGTACTCGTTTGCTCAAGTTTTCCCTTGGGTAATCTAGTAGAAATTTGTTGCATGATCTTCATGGCTCCATGGTGCAAGTGGCCTAGTCTTCTATGCCATAGCTCGCTAACATCTTGGATCTGCGCCATCTCATATTTGGAACTCAAAGAAACACAGTCGTCTACCTCCATCTTGTAGAGATTCTTGACTTGAATCCCTAGCTTTGTCTGTCCAGTATCGATATGCCTCAGGAATACCTTTCCTTGAGTAAAGACTACATCATATCCTTTATCTTCTAGCATAGTGACAGACACAAGATTCTTCTTCAGACCTGGTACATACTTTACATTAGTCAAGTTGAGGGGAGCTCCATGCTCCCTTTGAAACACAACCGTACCTTCAGTCGAAAGACGGTACTTTCCATCACTGCCCATCTCGATTCACATATGAAGATCCTTCTTCTCCAACGTACTGAAAAGATTCTTGTCACCTGACATGTGGAATGAAGCTCCACTGTCTAGGTACCACACACATCCCACCATGGATGAAACCATGCATGCAATAAGCAAGAAATCCAGCTCAAACTGTGAGGCCAATGCCTCACCATCAGATCCCTTTGAGGAACCCTTGTTGGATTTCTTCTGTGGACAACTTGTAGCATAATGGCCCACTTCATGAAAATGAAAGCATCACACTTTCGATTTATCAATCTTCTTCCCACCATGGGAAGAACTGAATTTGGGATGGAACGCCTTCCCTTTCCCTTTCCTTTCCTTACTCGCTAAGGTTAGATTTCCCTCATCATCTTGCTTCGACGAGGATCCATCTCTGGTGCTTTTTCTTATTTCCTCCTGCATCAGATTTGACCAAAGTCGTTCCCAATCTAGCAGATTTTCTCTTCCATTAACCAAGTCTTGGTAGCTATGCCAACTCTTAGGAAGACCGAGGAGTGCAAGACTCACCATGTCATCATCAACAGTCGTGATCCCTACACTTCCAAGCTCATCCCTGCAGCTAGCGAGCTTGTTCAGATATGTAGAGATCGTGTCGCCCTTTTCACACTTGATCTTACGAAGCTTGTCTTTCAGCACCAACTTCCTTTGATCGCTGCTATTCTGATATAAATCTTTCAATGTTTTCCACATCAAAAATGGTGTCTCCTTCCCATGGAGGCTCGAGACAATGTGGTCTTGAACTCCCTCCAGGAGGATTCTCCTTGCTCTAGCCACACATTTCTTTTGTTCTGCCAATTGAGTAGCATTAGTCGGCTTGGGGTCTTCTTGATCAATGAAGTCCTTTAGACTGTTATCCTCTAATACTACCTCCATGTGATCTTTATAGGCTATATAATTCAAGCTGCCATCAAGGGCATACTTGAGTCTTAAACCACTGAATGCCATAGGTGAAACTGAGATGTGATAAGAAAGAAATTTCTATATTCAGGAACCACAAACTTCGAAATTCTCATTCTTGTAATATGTTCTTCGCCTTGATCACCTTCGCTCTGATACCATGTAGAAATTCCCACTGTAGATCAACAGATTATGCAATATACTAAAACACAATACATGATCTACTTCTACAACACTTTGCAGAAGCTTAATCGAATTGAGCAAGATCAAAAGAACACATATAACTGAGAATGAGAAATCAATCACACATAACATAGAAGAAATAACCCGGGGAAAGCCTTAGCCTAAAACCTCAATCTCTGTATTATCATACAAGTGGAAATATTGTTCAAGTTACAAAAAGAATCAACTCTCAAGCTATCTTGCTCTCTCCGCAATCAAACAATACAACTCACAAACTAAATAGACACTGTATATGTCCTCTTCAAGCCCTCCAAGCCTCCGATTTCCTTGCACAGTTTTTCTTGGGGTCCAATGTTGTCACATGTATGAATTGGCCGCATCACACTCACTAAACCTGAAGAAGTAACTGCAATCCTCAAGGAAAGAATTCCTTCTGAATGCAAGGAATATTCACAATGGAATATTCTAGCAACTGATAGTACACTACCCCTCCATCTGATCTTAACTAGGTCTCTGTCTGAACTAACATGCATGAGTTATTTATGAGAAAATACTCAGTTATCTGAAGTGCAGTAGTTACATGCATGCAAGTATTAACTAACTGAACTTACATTAATTCAACAAACTGTTTGAATTAATCTAACTGGACTTGACTCAGTTAACTGAGCCAACTAATTACAACTCAATATTACAACTCATCCTTATCTCTTTAACTGATGGATAAATTCCTCAATTAATGGAGAAACTGTTGCATGTCCCCACATATACTTCATGTTTGATTTTCCTTAACTAATTAACTCAAGATGAATTAATCTATTATTTTACAAACAACTGCTAAGATCAAATTCGAATTTTACTTCACTATTTTAGTTTAGGGACTGACTAAAATAGGAAGGTATCTCAAAATGCTATTTATAGAATGATATTTTTAGCACTTCCATTTTTCCATCCATTGTTGCTAAGATCAACATTAGTTGAACTACTATTTATAACAATGCTATTTTTAGCAATTCTATTTTAGCATTTCTTGTTGCTATTTTCCACAGAGGACACGCACCATCAGGAGATCTGCAAATCAAGGACGCATATAATATATATATATATATTAATATATATATATATTATATATATATGAGATCAAGACATGAATCTACGACATGGGCGCAACCATTTTGATAACAAGGACTATATGAAAAGATCCATGTTATGGGCACAACCATCCAGATAACGAGGATCATCATCAATATAAAGTCCCACAGTATGGTTATAGCCATCCGTATAGTAGAAACACGTGTACAATCATGAATGACATATAACTCCATGCAACATGAGTTCTAATAGATAAGACTTAGGGTCTTGCATTCCATCCCGACCAGATCAACGTACAAATCCTAACATGCGAATAAGTGTTGAAGTCGAACATGCTTGAAAACCACCTGATTACCGGCCAATGATGTGGACTATTAACAAGTACGAGAGAAACCACCAATAATGACAATGGTTCTCAAGGTACAACAATACAATCATGAATGTGATAATGAAGATGAAGTTGAACACTCACAAGATCACCCGATCGAAAGCCAATGATGAGGAGCTGTCATTAGATGTGAAGAACTAGCCATTAAGGCATGCCAACTCTAAGGTACTGAAAGGGAGTTTCTAAGTCATCTTCCTGGATAATAAGCTGAAGTCGATAGGAAGCGACTTGTCGAAGGACGAGAATGATGAATCCCCCATCATCGTCACGAAATAAGGATAAAGTGGAATGATTTTTAAGAATGTAATAATGAATCAAACAATGTATAGGTAAATAATTGCAGATAGGACTTCTCTTGAGCATATTGGCGACATGACTCTAGAGTGTGGATGTATTTAGACTCAACATAGGACCAAGGGTCATAATTACAAGGTGAAAAAGTCATATGAGAGGAAAAAATGGATCACCCAAACCTGGAAGGACAAGTGACTGAGCGTGGATATCCCAAACCCAACATGAGAGCAAAAGAGTGTCATGTTCAAGAGTGACATGCTGTCTATACAAATGATGTTTCATATTCATTCCCCCCCCCCAGTGAGCACCTCTTTATTTTTACACAAGATTGAAGAGGATACCATATGCTTGTCGTATAAGTTCATCCTTCAGATGAATCCATCCTAGTAAGTTTTACGAGTCCTAGGAAGGAGAAAATCGGACTCGTCATGGTGACAAGTCTTTCATCGTTTTAAATTTTATGAGTCCGAAGGAAGAGAAATAAATGTCTTTCTCATATTTAGAGAGTTTGAAAAAGATATGAAAAATAAAACTGCATCAGGTCCTTTTCATAATTTGTCTCTTGAATCTGAAAAGGTAGAAAACAATATTCGAGAGAACCTCCTAGCCATGTTCGACTAAGGTGTTCCTTTTTTGTAAATAGTCTATCTCGGGTTGGAAAAGGGTTCAACTTATATTGAGTAGTCATCGTTTCATTTACTTTTATGAGTTCGAAAAGACAAGTACTCGAAAACATTCTCATATTTTTGAGTCTAAAAAGGGCTGAAAGGGGACTACACTTGGAGGAACGAGTGGTATAAAAGGAGAGAAACTGCTTCTGGTAATGATGGAAATGCTCAAAACATGTAATGGTCAAGAGGCTAGCTAATAAGACCACTCATGCAGATGTTCCTCAAGCAAGGGTAAAACAACCAAGTGAAAGAAAATGATCAGCCAAAGAGATGGTGGCAATGGAATGAAAAAACCAAGGCTCATCTAGCAAAAAATCGGATGATAAAAAATGGAAATCACGAGATAGAAAGTGGGAATGGTTTCATTTTTACACAATCTTGAAACATGGGAAACTATGCTTGAGTATATTTGAGGATGGTTTCATTTTTCACAAGCTTGAAACATGAGAAAACTATGCTTGGATTTGGTTTCATTTTTACCCAAGCTTGAAACAAAGATAAACTATGCTTGAGATAAGTTTGCATGCCCCTAGCATAATGACTAAATTCGAGGAACATGCCCCCCAAGCTTCATTTCATTCACCTAAGTGGATGGAATGAAGGTTCACTTACGAGATCTAGTGAAAGACTCGACTGGGATTTTACGAGATCTAATCAAAGACTCGAATTCGAAGGGGATTTGTTTCCTTTTTTAACGAGCTTGACATAGGAAAAGAACCATGTTCATGACACCTCCTTTCATTTTTTACCAAGCTTGAAATAAGTAAAGGAACTATGCTCATGGAGACCTATTTCATTTTTTAACGAGGTTGACATAGTAAAAGAACTATCCTCATAGGCCTTGTTTCATTTTTTAAGGAGCTTGACATAAGATAAGGAACTCTACTCCATAACCCTTGTTTCATTTTTTAAGGAGCTTGACACAGGACAATGAACTTTTATCCATGGTCCTTGTTTCATCTTTTAATGAGATTGACATAAGACAAGGAACTTTTCTCCATCCCTTGCTTCATTTTTTAATGAGCTTGACACAAGATAAGGAACTTTGCTCCAAACATTGTTTCATTTATTAAGGAGCTTGACATAACACAAGGAAATCTACTCCAATCCCTTGATCATAGACCAAAAGAGGCCATGGATTCCAAGAGGTCCTCATCAAATGGGAGAACAACATAGAAGGGATACATGTCCAGGAATCCAATGGAAAAATCATACTCCAATGCCCTCAGTACATGGTGTACTACATTACCTACTAGATCATTACTAGACGTGGGCATGGAATAGGCAGCCACGTAATTAACCTGTGGCAGGGGTGAGACCGCTTGGACATAAGAACCATTTAGGGATGATAGTTGATGGGGAGTTGATTCAGGATCAATGAATGTTAGCTAATCAATGATCACAATGTTTCCTTCATGTGGGAAACACATCACTCGAAAGCGAGAAGAAATAAGAGCTCCCATGACGTAAACATAGTCACGGCCAAGGAGTAGATTAAAATCTAAAGAGCCTTGGAAAACCATCACATCTATATAGAAAGCATTTACTCTTAAAGTAATAGGTAACTTAGGAAGGATCCCTAAGGGTTGACTGGTTCTTCTGTTAAAAGCTAACAGATTCTGGGTGACAAGGAAAGACTGAGGAGAACCTAAAGCTTTCCAAGCAGTTGAGAACAAGATGTTAACAAATGCACCCTCATCTATGACTGTGCTAGGTATGACCAGATGGTAATCTTATACTGTAATATGGAAAGGAACATAAGATGGAAGATGATATCTTGCCAGTAAACTCCATTCAAAAGAAGTGACCAAACTACTTGGAGGGTGTGTTGTAGGAACAAGAGAGCTACCCTTGTTCTTGATGGGAATAGGAGAAATACTCTCATCAACCTCGGGAGTGGGAGGATTTCCCTACAATTCATTCAAAACTGAAGAAATCAAAAGAACCTGAGCATTATGAGGTTCACTCTTTACCAGAAAGGTATGGTTAATCGAAGGTGGAGTCAAGTCTATCATTTTCTCAACCAATGGTTGGTCGAGAATGAACTTATGAGACTCACTTATAGAGAGAGTGGGGTTGACCAAATATGACTTTTGATCAATCACTGGATCAACTAGTGAAGGATCAGGGGAAAGCTTTTGATACCAAGTCGAAAGATGAGGTTGAGAAACTGTAAGGTTTTCCAACACTTTGGAAGCTTCATCCATAAGAGGAAAAAGGCGAATGGGATGATTACCTTCACACAAATTACAAGGGAATTTGACTTTTCCCTTTTTCCCATGAGTTTTACTATTACTAGTTGAAGGTTTATCACCAGCATGATTTCCAGAGCTTGATGACAAAGGTCCATGTGAACCTGTGGACCACACTTCTAAGACCTTGGGAATACTAGGACAATTCTGAAGAAGGTGGTCACCCTTACATAGCATGCAAGGGAATTTTACTTTCAGGGTCTGGTTGGAAGTTTTTTCTACATCAGTTGCATCCATAGCAATGACCACTTGGTTTCCCTCTTGCTTATTTTGCTTCTTCTTCTTCATCCTCTTCTTCTTCTTCTTAGCTTCTTGGTTACTAGAATCCAGACTTTCACCAAGTGAAGAGGAAGAATGAGGTGAAGAAATAGGTGAAGAAGCTGAGGGGTAAAGTTTAAGATCAACATGGGGTTGATGTTGTTCAGGTGGAGGAGAATTTGGTTGAAAATAAATTTGGACACTCGAAACCACCAAGGTTGAAAATAATCAAAATGGTATACCAATAGTCAATTCAGGAAGGGACAACGTTGCCATATAAGGAACACCAGAATTTCCAAAAGAAGGAAAAGGACTAGGATTCTTGTTAGAGGGGTTTCCTTGACCGGTAAAATCATGAAATGTTGCCATCAATATCAACCTAAGATATACTAAGGAGTATTTCCACAAGAAGGATGTTGTTCCGCGGGCAATTAATTTTAGAATTTGAAACAAAAACATTGCCTTTTCATGTTTTAAGAGTCGAGAAAAGGATGAAGAAGGTGACTCTAGTCACTCTCGTTGGTTTAGCGAGATTGAAAGGACAAGTGCTCGATGATCTTTTCAAATTTAAAGAGTAAGAAAAGATCGAAATGACCACTCAGGTAACTCCAGGCAAAAGGAGTACCAGGTAACTGTGAACTGCAATATACACCTCAAAAAATAAATTTTCCAAGGACTTGATGTACGTGTAGGAAATCTCCCTGCATGTTGTGTTTGATTTATCATGTTTACAGGGCAGCGGACTTGGCTTCCTATGGATAAAGGTTTGCAACCTATGAGGGTCTCCCTTTAGATACTTGACAGTACGGGTAGCACAAGTCCATGCTAGCATTGTCTAATGTAAGAGAGAATGACAACTGCTAAGTTTTATAGACGTCGGAACACGTATCTAACCTAGACCACTAAGTGTGAGCTTTAATGTTTCAAACTCTCCTTAGATTAATTGATAGGTTTTAGAGTTGATCTTGAAATTATGTTTCGATTTTAAGGACTTAACGATGTTGCCTAAACACCTAAGATGAAACTATATGAGAAAAATAAAACTTTTTGTTTCAATGAAAGCTAGACTAATCAAGGGAAGAAATTTCAATCAATAATGCATCATGCAAAATTATTTCCAATAACTTTCACTTTCATCTTCCAAATGCCAAAAATATCTTAATTGCAACTTTTCAGAAAAAAATGATTTTACTATACTAAGTTGCACTTATATGAATTATTATTTTCTTTTGTTTTGATGATTTGATGCACCTAATAGAATTTTTAGCTTTCAATCACTGAAAAATGTGATCTATTTTCAATGATGAATCTCAAAAAATAAATTTTCAACACAACTAATCTAATGAATTTCCATGAAAAGTAAATTTCGAAGTACAAGCTAAAACAAATGCAGACCGATGTTTTCATTGTTCCATAGAAAATAAGACTCAACCAATCAGAAAAACAAGCATCTCAATGACACCAACAAGAAGCATGTGATGACCAATTGACTAAAAACCCTAGAATTCAATCAAATTTCACTTGGAAGCCAAGGAGGCAAATTTTTAAAATTAATCAAGGAAATCAATCAAAACATTGACAAATCCAAGCATACAGGATGGGAAAAGACTTTAGGGGCCAAGACACACTGGATTTTAAGGAAGAAATCTTAAACATTATCATATCCAAGTATCATCGCTAATTTACATACCCAAAATTGCAATTATTGCTACTATGCATAGGAAAACCCATGATGTCATCACTATGTATAGCAAAAGTACTAACGATTTCAATGCGATCAAATAATGAAGAAAAAAACTTTCATCACAACTGTAAAGGTAAAAACCACGATGCCATCACAATTGTTAAGGCTAAACCCATGATGGGCAAGGAATATGGGAAAAAAATAAAAAAATTCCAAGAAACAATCCAGACTTAGCATTCTAAGGAAGTAATCAGTGATGGTATACACCCAAATTGATGCACACAAGACGAAAAATTGATGGTTGGTCAAACTAGTCAAAAGATCAGGGTGAAGGATTGGAAGGAAAGGATCATAGGCTTCCCAACGGATTCGACATTTTGTTGACAATTTTAATCCTCTCTACAGATAAAGGTGATCCCTCTAGCCCAATGAATGGGTCTAGCAACTAAAGTGACAATCAACTAGACATCTTCCTAGGTTATAATTGAAAAGAAGAACAAAGGAGATGGCATACCTCGTTCTGATGCTATTCCAATTTCCTTTGTTGAGGGCCTCGAACCGCTTGTGTCACAGACTTGTTTCTGCTTCTCTCATTGTTTATGTACTTGCACAAGTGATCAAGAGACAACAAAGCATGCCAAAACCAATATAAAATCCAATAACAACCTACTTAACTGATCAAGGAATGTCAAGCTAAATAATACATGAACATATGTATTTTGGGAAGATGAACCAGCAGTTGTATATTATTAGGAAATAAAGGGAAGGTTACGACTAAAGCCTTGATGTTGAAAGGCTCTCCTTCAGTGGTAATCCAAGTCCAAGCCAAGAACTCTCCAAGCACTCCTTCTCCAAGTCAAATGAATAGCCTCTAGGCACAAGCTTAGCGTAAGGTTGCAAATAGACATAGACCAACCATTTGGAAATGGGAGAGGATGAATGTCTAGGCTAGGAAAGGGAGTTAGGACCTCTCCAAAGATAGGATTAGGCCCTCATATCAAGGAAGTAGCTCATAGGGATAAGAGAAATATGCCAAGTTGAGAGGATTCGACCTCATCTATACGAAACAACCTCCAGCTCGCCACTCTAGAAGCTTCTATATCACAAAGCTTCTCATCCTCTTTGGGAAAATTACCTTTTTGGGATCATTGCAGGTATGCAAGGGAATAGAGAAATGCCATCACTTGTCAAGCATAGTGCAACATGCGACCTTCATTTTTTTAAGCCTTATAAGATCGATGATCCTCATTTTATGGTTTTAAGAGCTATTTCTTTAGGGAAAGCTCAAGGCATTTTCCAATCAAAGTCTTAGGAGGGACTTGAGCTACATACATGGATGAGTATATTGTATAATGGTCATGTTTTGGGCACTTCGGGGTATGTCAAAGGGAAGTGTAGGAGGCATGAAAAAATACTATGTAACAGTGTGAGGATAGGTTGAAAGAAGGAAAAAAGAATTGTTGTTGGAGAGTAAAAATGGAGCAAGTGCTACAGAATCCTAGGTTCTTCAGGTGGAGCCATTTTGAGGCTTTGGATTCTGGATCTTTTTATTTATGGGTGGAGGAAAATTATTTGGATTCCCATGGATGCCATTGGGTATAACTGCTAATGTGCTCTATATTCCTATAGGAGACAAGTGGAGGCACTAGGTTTTGGATTCCTGATGAGAAAAGTGGGTAGAGAAGCTTATACCTTTGAATTCCTGTAGTGTTGTTGATGATGGGACATTATAAATTATGGATTCCTTGAACTAGTTGCGAGGTGGAGATGCAACAACTACGGATTCATTGAACTACTTGTGAGGTGGAGCTATAGATGTCCTGGATTCCCTATTATTGCTTGTATTTTGGTGGAGATATATTGCACTCTAGATTCCTGATGGAAAGGTGGAGCCTTTGTGGATTATGGATTCTGATGTAAATGAGTAATTGACTAGTGTGTTTATACCTTGAGCACTTCCCTTCACAAGCTCTGAATCAGGGTCGGGGGTGGTTGGTTGTAAGAAATACTTCTCGTGTAGCCATCCTGTGGCTGGGTGGAGAGTGGAAGTCCCAATCTCAATTTTTAGTCATCAAATCCTCATATAAGCTACCTACTTGTACTATCATGTAAATGAAATCCATGTAAATTCTTATTGCTTATGTGACATGTGAATGCTTAGATACAAGTTTTTTCTTAATGGTTGCAAGGATACTTGTAAGACTGTGCATGTATGACCACTGGTAATACTCTAGTGCACAATGGTCAAATGATATCTTCTTGTATGTCAAAAATGAAATATATATACATGCTTATTGTTGATCATTATATTTTATATGACGAGATATGTGTGGAATCCTTATTCAAAAGGCTAATGTTCCTTGTATTGAAATGATTTGTGTTAAGAGGTTTGCAATGTTGCATTGTTTAGTGGAGTGTGCCTTTATACCTGTCTTTCACACACACACACACAGAGATATATATATATATATTATATATATATAATATATATATATATATATTATATTAATATATATATATATATATATTATCTATATACATATATCATGAAATCTCAGGAGAGTTATGCCTATGTATAAGGTCGAGCGTTGGAGGTGTCTTGTTAACACAATATATACACTTAATACATATATGTATATCAATAAACATATAAATCTTAAAAGAACACATGGTGTGTACAAGGCCCAGGGTAACGAAGGTAAAGACATAAACAAAATCCGACAATTAACAAAATGGGATTAGCATGCCAAGGTGAAAAAGGGGCCAATATTAATGGTAGAGGTTGATGGAAATATCCCCGGTAAGCGATGAAAACATTCACATCTCATTCCTTGAGGTCTTGGGACCTTGGGGGTTTTTATGTTATGTACGTATACTTGAGAGGAAAGCGAGAGATGATGTAGTAGGATCTGAAGGATGTGGCCTGCCACGTTGGATTCTAATTCTTACAGGAAATCCATGTGGACCAACCAGTGAATGACATGTGCTAGTTCCCACTGACACAACAAGGTTTAAAAAGATCCAAGTTTTGAATGGCCATAAATTTTGATCATCAAAAATATCTTGATGAGATAGATGTGATGGCGACGTTTATTATGAGTTTTGAGAATCTTGCAAATCGAGAAAAATTTGTAACCCCATTTCCTAAACAAGACCTTGGAATTTAGGTTAGGCCTAAGTAACCCCCCTCACTCATCTTGGAAGGTACACGAGAGTGTGAAGGAGTGTTACAAAGTGGTATCAAAGCACAAGGTTCAATACTAGACCTTTGGAAATGAGTTGTGGTTCTAACATAATGTGATAGAGCATAGGACCTAATAATAGATGTTGATAGTTATGATGATTGACGTTATGTGATGTTTGAGATGTATATGCATGTGTAGTTTGTGTATTGATTTTGATATGATTATTGATTCTAATGGACTTGCTAACTTGGAAGGTGATGTTTCATATAGCTTGCACCAATAAACTTATAGTGATAAGCCACGGTGATGACAGATATTGTCCATTTATGTTTGGATTGTCTAACAGTTGGATGTGTGTTGTAACAAATAGGAAGACAACAAGGGACGAGAAATAGGATGGTGTGGTATCACATTGATATCTCATCATGGGCATGAAGAAGAGGTACTATAAAATAGGGGAGAGGCAGGTTCTCCTGACTGGATGGATATATTGAGAAGCCTAAGGACTAAGATAAGAAGTTGAAAGGTTGACAATGAGAAAATTTTCAAGGCACAAGAAAAGAAAACTAAAGTGAACGCAGTCATATTGCGAAGCTTGTCAGATTTTTAGAGATAGAAGTAACATGAACTTGGAGCCAACTACAAGTTCAAACAAAGTTATTCAAACCATGGAATACAAGAGGTGATAACTAATGGTGTAGAAGGAAACAGATCTATGAAGAGGCACAAGAAAGGAAGTGAAGACACAGTAAGGAGTGGAAATCCTCTAAGTACACCAAAGAGGAGGACAGGTAGCCAAGAACAATTATTTAGTGTTGAAACAAGGAAGCATGACTAGCAAAGGAGGAGGAGAAAGGAATATTCACTAAAAGAGATCAAGAAGGTAAAGTAACCTATCTTTGATGCAAAGGTGAAGAAGGATGAAGATGTAGAAGGATGGTTTGTAGGGATGAAGAAGTATTTTAGAGTCTAGAATTACTTTGAGAAAATGAAAGAAAGAGTGGTCATATTCAATATAAAAGGCAAGGATGATATTTTGTGGGAATATTTGAGGAATGTGAAGGACATCAAAGAAAACGAGTTGAATTTGGAAAGGTTTGAAAGGTACTTTAGAGAGAAATATAGGCCTGAAGAGTATTATGATAAGAAGGCCAAAGAGTTCTATGAACTTAAGCTCAGAGGGAAGATAGATGAAGAGTATACTACTAGATTCTTGGAGCTATTAAGATATGTGTCCTACGTCAAGGATGAAAAGACAAATATAGATTGTTATATCAATGGGCTACCTCAAATAGTTTAGGACAAAATAGAGTTCATTGAGCCAAAGACATTGGAGGAAACTATAAAACATATAAAGTGTTGTTATGATAAATCAAATCACAAGTCAACATTCATAACATATTGGAAGGAGAAGGAAAATCCAAGATTTAAATGGAAAGGAATGAAGCTTGCAAGGGAAATCCATAAGCCAGTCGCTCATGCCAAAGCAAGACATCAACAAATATTTATCGCTATAGGTAAAGAATGGTTCATGAAACCAACAATAGTTGAAACCAAGAAGCTCAGGGTAGGGCCTATGCAATATTGGACATGTGGGGGAGAAACATCGAAAAAGGGACTACCCTCAGCAACACCAAAGTGGCCCACTAGCATATAATGTATAGGATGCAAAGACCATGATTGACATGACCAAGTGTGCACCATGCATATATGTAGTTGTGGAAAACAGAAAGGTGAATCATCAAGCCTCAATAATCAAAATGGAAGGTAGAACTAGAGGGAGAGTTCTAGCCACAACCACTATGTATTATAGACTAGATACATATCAAGCTTTGGAATCAAGTCATAAAATAGATCAAGGTGCAGTGAAGACACTTTGTACTAGAGGAATACATATGGGAAGTGGTTGATCAGAGCATGAGGGTGTCATACCCATTTTTTTTATTGGTTAAGAAAATGTAAATATAATTATAAATAGATTTTTGTATATGAAAATCTCATTGTATATTGCACATGTGTTCAAATATAGAACATTAAGGATGATGTTCCTCTAAGGGGGTGGGGTTTGTAACAACCCCATTTCCACCTTTTCGTAAATATTATTATAGGAATCATTGTGTATAACCGATGTAAATTTATGTATGTAATTAAATAAATAGAAATGATGACTATCTTGAGAGGGGCATTGATTCAAAGTTTGTGGAAGAGAAGGGTGAGGATTAATTGAGAAGCCTGAGCATATAATCTAAACATCCTAAGTACTTTTTAGAAGTAAAACCCATATGAAGCACTATCATGAATTAAATACTACGTATAGGAGCCATTACCAAGAAGGGGGATATGAGAGGGCATGGATGGGGCATGTTGTTAGGGTCCAACCCTAAATCCTTTATTTATGTAATAATCCCAAGGGGTCTCATTGGATTCATAGTTAGTTAGTTGAGTCAATAAAGCCCCTAAACAATTATCCGTATTAATAATAATTGTAAGTAGTTAACCCACATTATAGAAAAGGGACCACATTTAACTTTATAAACGGGGCATAGTTAATAAATAAAGTGGTTAACCCATGTTATGTAAGGGACCACTAGTAATTAGGATTTTTTATACCATAAATCTATAAATAGTATTAAATAGCAAGGGAAGAAGCATTGCGTTTTATTGTAATTGAGCTCTACTTTATTGGAGGTTTCCCCTTCGAAGAGGGAAGTGAACATTGTATTTTTCTTCTGAATAATAAAATATCTTTGCAACTTGTCTCAATTCATGTGATATTGCTGTGTTTATGGAAATATTGTTTTGTATTTCAGGTATTTTGTTATTCTCATAGGTTAAGTGTATAAAAAGTGGTATCATAACACTCTTTGGGGCCAATTATCTCTCCAATTTTAGAAGAATTTATTTTTTTAGGTTAGAGACATGTTTAGACGTATTTAAACCATAGGATTTTTCATTGAGTGCATGAACTTGAGAATTTGGGTTGGCATGCACACAAGAACTCCAAGAGGTGGTCATGCTTGTTGGAATCCCTTGTAACCCCTATGGGTACCCCTTTTAGTAGTAACACATTATACAGAACCACACATGGACTACAATTCCACGTACCCTTGGGTATATTAGAAGCCCCCCCAAGGTAACCTGAAACCTAACCTTAGAGAAGCCATCATTTGTCTTGCTGCTACAATACACTGAGAACAACACTTGGGGAGATTACTTGCATGTAAAATAAGGTAGTTAGGTAGTAAATCTTAGGGTATGGTAGATCCTCCTTACTTAGTGCTTTGAAAGATTGGGCCAAGTACTACTATTGGACCCCTATGTATATCACGATCTATAGAACCTGACGCTCCTTTGTGGCCATAGTTCCTTAGCTCTCTGAAGATCACCCCATAGCTTTTCGTCCAAATTAGATCTAGCAGTTTGGATTCGACCACCGTTGTACATATTAGATCTAGAAGTTAGGGTTTTGTTGTCACCATATAGATCAGATTTAGCAGTTGGAGTTTTCAAAGTGAATATCAAAATATTTTGCAGGGAGGGTTTTGGCCACTATAGTCCAAATCAGATTGCCGCAAAACATTTTGCAGTGCTGAAACTTTGGGGTATCTTGTAATATAGTCCAACCCTGATTTTCGCAAGATATTTGGTAGTATCAAGAATTTTGGATTTCAATCACTGCAATATTGATCAGCGAGGAGTAAAACTCCTTTCAAAGTGGAAAAAAATGGGGCCATCACGAGATCCTTGCAAGAGACCTATCCCATAGGATTCAGGATCGCGAGTTGATCATAGTGGCACCATTCACATTAAGGGAGTTTTGAGGTTTAAAATGGGCCTCCTAAGGATATTATAAAATAATAGTGGAAATAATAAAATAATATTATATGACATCATCAAGTTTTAAAGGGAAAAAGGAAAAAACTATTTTTTCAACTCGTATTTTCAACATATCTCCCTATGGGTTTACTCAAATTTCATGCAGAAACACTCCTTTGATGCATAATTTGATTCCTCATCCAAGGAGTACCCATGTCGTATACTTTTAATGGACCCTGCTACACGAAAAATGAGAAATACATGAAAAACGTGATTGCAATCACGATTTTTCATGTATTTTTCGTTTTTCGCGTAGCAGGGTCCATCAAAATTATTCAATATGGGAACTCCTTGGATGAGGAATTAATTTTTTTATCCAACGAGTACTCTCACTTGAAATTTGAGTAAAACCTTAGGGAGATAAGTTGAAAATACGAGTTGAAAATGTAGCTTTATTATTTTATTAGTTTTTAATATTTTTACCTTTTTCCTCCAAAAAAGGTGAATCATCCCCCATGGTTGACATCATCATCTTGAATCCCATTGGTTCTTATAAATTTTATTTTGGCTGTACATTTTTCTTAGGAGGCCCATTTTAGACCTCAAAAATCCCCTAATGCTTGTATGCCCCAAATTTTCATGCGGTCCCAACACAACTTTAATGGGACCCACATCACTAGACTCATGAACTTGCCCTCTTTCCAACCATACTATTAAGTAAGCTCCAAATTTGATCAAGGCTAGTGTAGGCACAATACTAGGTCTCAAGTTATGGCTGCAGAGAAGGCAGCAGACAAAGTCAACACCCTCGAGAAAAAAACGATGACTTCTAGGCATCCTTTATCGACAAATTCACACAACTATTGAAAGCCTTGAGGATGCCTTATGGAACCATGAGGGAAGAACATAGTATTCCGATGAAGCTCCATCCACTGATATACTTGAGGAGGAAGAGGGTGAACCCCTAACATCCCTGGAAACTAATACTATAGTTGCGCCATATGAGTTAGTTATCTTACTCCATGCCCTGGCTGGCATTTCTTCTCCCCAAACTCTCAAAATTCTAGTTTTTATTAAAAATTGGTCAGTCTTGGTGTTCATTGATAATGAAAACACGCATAAATTTGTCCATAAGAGAGTAGAAAAATTCGTTCATTTTTTTTCATGGAAATTTCTAATTTCAAAGTTATTATCGCTGATGGGGGGACCATGAAATGTGAAGGACGTTGTGAAAATATTAAGCTTCAAATGGCGTATTATCACCTCAAAACCCACATGTTTTCTATTGAAATGGGATGTTGTGACATTGTCCTAGGTGTTGAATGGCTCCACACACTGGGCCCTATCATAATGGATTTCTAGGAGTTACACATGAGATTTAAGAAGAACAACCATACTCATACACTGCGGGGATTCTAGGCATGTGCTCCCACTATCATCAACTCACATCGAATGCAAAAGATTTTAAAAAAGGGCCATCATGGGCACAATTTAATGCCATCCATGCCATTTAATTGCCACAAATAGTCTTTGACAAACCTAAGGAGCTCCCACCCTCTAGGGGTGAACATGATCATATAATACCTTTTCTCTCAGGTACCCAACTGCCAAATGTACGTCCTTATCGATATCCTTTTTCACAAAAGAATGAAATTCAAAAGATTATCAAGGAACTCCTCGAATTCGGTGCTATTAGTCCCAACACTAGCCCTTATTTATCTTTAGTGGTCATGGTTTTAAAGATATATGGTGAATGGCACATGTGTCTTGACTTTAGGGCCCTTAACAAACTCACTATCAAGGACAAATTTCCTATTCGAATAGTTGATGATCTTCTTCATGAACTGCATGGTCCTAATTTTTTTTACCAAGCTAGACCTCTGCTCAGGCTATCAATAAATATGTATGAAGGAAGTTTGCGTTCCCAAGACAGGCTTCTGAACTCATGAAGGCCATTAAGAATTCATGATCATTCCATTTGGTCTCTCTAATGCCACATCCACTTTTCAGAGCCTTGTTAACCACCTTTTGAAACCATATCTCAGAAAATTTCTCCTCATCTTTTTTAATGACTTTCCCATCTACAACATAACATGGGAAAAACACCTTCAACATGTTGACCAAGTATTGCACCTGCTCCAAGATCACAAATTATTTGTCAAAATATCCAAGTGTTGCATTGGCATGGAAGAAGTAGAGTAGTTGGGATACATTGTGGGTCGTGAAGGCCTGAGGATTGATCCGAAAAAGATCCAGCCAATCCAATATTTGCCCCAACCAAACACCTTGAAGAGTTTGAGGGGATTCTTGGGTCTCACGGGATACTATCGCAAATTTGTGAGAAATTATGGATGCATTTCCAGACCCCTCACTAATCTTCTCAAGAAAAATTCATTTCTCTGGACTGACATAGCTCATCGGTGATTTTTGGCTCTCAAACAAGCCATGTGCTCCACCCTAGTATTGTCCTTACCATATTTCACAAAACCTTTTATGATTGAATGTGATGCTTCAGGTACGTGCATTGGTGTAGTATTAATGCATGAAGGTAGACCATTGGATTTCACCAATCAACAACTCAGTGGAAAACATATGGGTCAATATACATATGAGAAAGAAATAATGACCATATTACATGCAGTAGACACTTTTCTAACATACTTATTGGGGCGTCGTTTCCAAATCCGCACTAACCATCATAACCTAAAATATTTCCTAAAGAAACATCTATCATCTCCAAAGAAAAATAAATGGCTTGCAAATATGTTGGGATATGATTATGAGATAATTTACAAGAAGGGGCGTGACAATGTAGTGGTTGATGCCTTATCATGCCAATTTGAGGAACAAAGAATCTTTTTATTCCTCTCTCTAGCCACAACAGGTTGGATTTAAGTAGCTCATGATAAATTGTTCTCCCACCCCTCTCTTCCCCAGATCATTAAAAAATTACAAGGAGATATTAATTCCTCAAAGGATTACTCTTGTAAAGATGAGGTTCTTCGTTATAAGGATTGGGTAGTGCTATCCCCGACCTCCACCCTCAAACACAACATCTTGGAAGAGTTGCACTTGTCTCTAGTTGTTGGAAATTAAAGCTTTCATAAGACTTATGCACGAGCACGTCGCTCTTTATTTTGGACCAACATGAAGCATGGCCTTCTTACTTACATTGTTGAATGTGAAGTATGCAAATTTCATAACAAAGGGGAAACAATCAAGCTATTGGGAACCTTGCAAATATTTCCACTCCCTACTTCCATCTGGATAGACGTTTCCATGAATTTCATTACAGGTCTCCCAAAGTCAGGAAACAAATCAATCATCATGGTGGTTCTTTACAGACTTTCCAAATATTCCCATTTTTGTGCTCTACTGCACCCATTTACCCCAACATTAGAGGCTCAGATTTTCATGGACCAAATATTAAAATTGCATGGCATGCCATCTTCCATTGTGTCTGAGCGAGACCCCACTTTCACCAACAATTTTTGGTATGAAATTTTCAAGATATAGGGCATGCAACTCCAACTAAGGACAACTTATCATCCCCAAACTGGTGGTCAAACAGAATAAGTCAACAAATGTTTGGAGACCTATCTGAGATGCTTCACTTCAGACAACCAACATCAATGGGTATAGTAGTTGCCTTTAGCTAAATGGTGGTATAATGTTAACTATCATGAAGCCACCGATATGATGCCATATGAGGTAGTGTATGGCCAAAAACCACCTTCACCAGCTTCTTATAGTCCTAGATCTTCCAAAGTATAGGCAGTTGATAAATTCCTATAGAAACGTGTCGCCATGATCACTCATCTCAAAGATAATCTACATCAAGCTCATAATCTAATGAAGCAATAGTTTGACAAAAAACATTTATAGAGGTCATTTCAAGTAGGTGTCCATGTGTTCCTACAATTCCAACCTTATAAGCATGCATCTCTCAAAGGAAAGGGCTGCTAGAAAATAGCCCCAAAATTCTATGGGCCTTATCAGGTACTTTAGTGTATAGAAGTAGTTGCTTACAACCTAGCCCTACTGACTACTTCAAAAATCTACCCATTCTTCCATGTGTCATGCCTCAAGAAAGTTGTGGGGAACAATAGCAGGGTTCAAACAATTCTGCTAAAATTTGATGAGGAAGATTCACTTTGGCTTTGACCTGAACAAGTCCTCGATACTTGTGAAAGAAATATTCGCAGCCGCATGATCAAGGAGGTCCTCATCAAGTGGAAATACACCTCTTTAGAAGATGTGACATAGGAACCAACCATTATTCTTCAGCAGTTTCTGCAACTTCATCCTTGAGGACAAGGTTTCTTTTGATGGGGTAGGGAATGTTAGGGTCCAACCCTAACTCCTTTATTTATGTAATAATCTCAAGGGGCCTTCTCATAGTCATAATCAATTAGTTGAGTCAATAAATCTCGTAACTAGTTATCCTAATTAATAAAAATTATAAGTGGTGGACCTGCATTATAGAAAAGGGACCACAATTATTTATAAATAGGCCTTAGTTAATAAATAAAGTGGTTAACCCGTGTGATGCAAGGGAACCCTAGTAGTTAAGGTTTTGGATGTAATAAATCTATAAATATTCATAGATAGAAAGGGAAGAAGAATTGAGTTTTGTTGTAATTTAGCTCTGCTCTATCGGAGGTTGCCCCCTCGAAGAGGCAACTGAACATTGTATTCTACTTCTTAATAATAAAATATATTTGCAACTTGTCTCAATTCATGTGATATTTCTGTGTTTCTAGCAATATTGTTTCATATTTATGGAATTTTGTTATTCTTGTAGGTTAAGTGTATAACACATGCATTAAAATCCTATATGGGTTGTCATTGTGAAAAAGGAACAAGGCCACACTTAAAATTATGGTGGCGTATATTGCAAAAGAAGCATGACCACTTACATCACCACCATGGAAAACCAAGCCAATTCAAACATGCGACGAGACAGAAAATGTTGGGGGCAGTGGAAATTTCAATGAGGGGAGGCATTGAAGTGATAGACATATATCAAAACAAAAAGAGGAGGGCCTACAGAGATAGAAAGGGAAATTGAGGAAGAGGGGCATTGGCTAAAGTGCAAGGATATCCTAAAAGAATAAGAAACAAATTGCTACTGAAGAGTATAGGTGGAGAAAGTGCTCTAGACTCTTGTGTGCTTCTGGTGGAACCATTATGAGGCTCCGAATTCCAAATGTGTTGATTTACTAGTGGAGGCCAAATCTCCAAATTCTTAGGGATACCCTCATGTGGAACTGTTAGTGTACTATGGATTCCTATAGGATATAGGTGGAGACACTAGGTTCTGTATTCTTTATGAGAAAAGTGGGTGGATAATGTTATACATTTGGATTCTTGTAGGGTTATTGAGGATGAGGCACTATAATATATATTTTCATTAAAATAGTTATGGGGTGGAGCTGCATGAATTCTAGATTCTATGAACTATTTGTGGGGTGGAACTATAGATGTCATGGATTCGATGTTATTGTTTATATTTAGGTGAATACACACCACACTCTGGATTCCTGGTGGATAGGTGGAGGCTTTATGGACTTTGGATTCCCATGTGAATGGATAAATGACTATTGTGTTTATCCCTTGAGAACTTCCCTTCATAAACTCTTAATCAGGATTGGGGGTGGTTGGTTGTAAGAAAGACATGCTGCTATCCTATGGTTGGGTGGAGAGTAGAAGTCCTAATCCTAGTTTCTAGTCATCAAATCCTCAAATATGTTACCTACTTGTACTATCATGTAAATGAAATCCATGTAAATTATTATTTCTTATATTAAATGTGAATTCTTGGATGCTTGTTTTGTATTAAAGAGCCTCCCTTATTTATCAACATAGGGTTCACACAAAATTAGGAGGGGTTAGCACTATATGTTAATTAGGAATCATCCTCTTCCTAGTTTGACTCCCTTTGATGTAGGTGAAAGAAGGAAATAAAACACTCAAGTGAGTAGTGAATTAGTCAAGCCTCCAATCCAAAAATTGTAGAAAGTAAATAGAAATATGAAAATATAATATATCTTGATGGAAAGGGAATGACATGAAAATAAATATAATCTACTTTGAACAAAAGGATATACCTAGATTACTCTTTCACTAACAAAGCCACACTTTGTTGAAAAAAAATTGCAAGAAAGGAAAATTAGACTAGTTGCAAAAATGAACATTTAAGAAGCAAGCAATGTAGAAGCTAAATGGTGACCTAACCAAGCCTTAGCTAAACCAAAGAAGTCTCAAAGAATCCATAGGAAATTCTAATACATAAAAAAACTTATATCATGTGTTTTGAGTGAATCTAGGCAAGGGGTAAGCTCCAAAACAAAGTGTTAGAGAAAAATCCATTATGCTATAGGAAACTTCCATCAAATATGTCTATCAGTTAACCTACCAAATGCCTAGGCTAATCAAATGGAAATTTTGAGGGATAATTTTTTATTTTATTTTTAATTGATTTTGTTTTTACTTCAATCCAATTGGAATCAACTCAAAAGAGCTTAATTAACATGTGCTAAAATCCAGTAGAAATTTACTGCTAAAACCAAAAATTTCAGAACAATGAACTAGTAAGCTAATCTATCCAAATGCCTAAGCTAATCAAGTGAAAATGTTGTGGATTAAATTTTGGTATTAATTTGAATGTTTTTTTAGAATTCAATCCAAATGGAATCAACTCAAAATAAATTCATTAACACTTGCTAAAATTTAGCATCTAAAACCAAAAAATTCATAATAGTGAACTAGCAAACTAATCTAAGTAATCCAATGATGAAAATGAATTTACTAAGCTATGCTAGCGACACATCCCACTATTTATTATCTAAATAAATTGAAAAAAAACTTGTCTCAATTATGTAATCAACATAACCTACAACAAATGAAGCATGAACACTAAGTGCGGAAATGGTAAATGCGAGTAAACAAGGAAATGGTAAAAATAAGATAAAAGAAATGGTGCACCAGGGCTCTAAGGCTCCTGGTGTTTATGGGAAAACTAGTGTCTTTTCGATCAACTAGCCCTCTAGGTTTGGTAGCTACCCTAGAAACGACAGTTCAAAGTAATCCAATGATTTCTTCTATGCACAATAGATAAGAGAAGTATGAGAGGACCAACCTGGAACTTTCGCTTAATCCTTTGCTCGATCTTTCTCCCCCTTGACAGAGCTCACAACTCCTCTCCGTACTTATCCCGCTTTAAGAGTACCTGTGGAAACATAGTAGCAAAGAACCATCAAAGAATCTTGATCTATTGTAACATAAACACTATAGAATCAGATATATAATGAACATACATTGGCATTCACAAATAATAACATTCAAAAGTGCACAATTATATGGAAGAAAACTTGAAGAACTTTATTAAATAGAAGGGAGAATTACAACCCAGTTGTCTAATCCAACATCATCCTCACAACATCAAGCTCTCTTCACTTCATGAAATAGAAAGAACACACCACAATACAATGCTCTTATCTCAAACACAAACTATCAACATTTCCTTGCAATTCACAATATTCCAGCCTCTGGAGCTCTTAGATGAGGGATCTATTTATAGATGTGTGCAAGGGTGTGAGTCATCTCTGGGGTTTTTATTAGTGTCATTCCACTTGTTTCATTTGGTTCCACTTGGAGATTTCTTGGATCTCTTACTCATCCCTGGGTGAATTCAGAGAGGCAAGTGTTAGAGGAGAAGTTTCTAGAAGATTCCCTGAGCATCCACTTAGCAAACTATCTAGGACATTTGTCCATCCTCGCTCATCGCACCCTACATAAGGCCTTATCAGTATGCATCAAACCTGGCTAGTGTAGAAGTCAATATGCATCGCACCCTGATAGTGGAACAGTCAGTATGGTCCATCTTAAGCCAATTTTGGATGGTTTTTTAGGTGGAACTTTTGGGGAATGATGTAATCAGATGACCATGATATTTTAGGGTATGAAACAAAAATTTTAGGGGTTGAAGAGCCATAGTTTAATGACATATAAGATTGGGGTTGAAGTGCCCAAACATGTCTATAACACCTGGGATGGACAAGCCTAAGGATACTCATATTATTATGAAGGAAACCAAGCATTAGGAGTTGAAAATGAAACTAACTTTTATTATTGGAAACAATGCAAGTACGTTGCTACTGGAAATAAAACTAGAAATGTTAAATAACAAATTCTCTTCTCAACCATACCAAAAAATTCTCTCCCCTAGAGGCTAATTCGAATTGTACTTATAAAATTTGTTGAGGGAAGCAACCTGTAACAACCCAATCCATGAATGGCATGATTTGGCTACGTAAATTCATCATATAATTTAATTTTAAAATTAAATGGGCTGAGTAAGGGACACAGATTCCAAGAGGTCTAGGGAGGTCAGTTACTTGGGAAATTAATCTTACTTGCTGAAGGGAGAAACTTGATGATTGAGGACAACAAATAAAGGTTGTATGTTGAGATTTAAATGCACTAGAATGTTCTATGGAATGTGACAATTGTTGGAAATTAATTTGGCTACAACACTAGGGACAAGCCCATGATAGCTTGGAAACCACAACAAGGAAAAAAAAGACAAAAAGGGACAAAAATTAATTAGCAACATATTTTCTAGCAGGGTAATGACGCAACAACAAAAAGAGAGAGAGAGTGGAGGAAGTCTCTCTCATTGACGGGGGTGGATTCATTCATAGGAGGGGAACTCAACCTTAGTGATAGAGGGGAAATGAGTGGGCAAAAGGAAAAGAGAGAGAAGTTAGATCTCACTGAGTCACGATTTAGAAGAGAAGAAGATGAGGTTTGGTTATTTCATTAGAGAGAGATAGATCTTAGACTTCAGTGGACATAGACAACTTGAATTCTGCATAGTAGATAGAAAGAGAATTGAGTTGCAAGAGGAGGCACAAAAGATAGGAGAGGTAGAAATCCTCTAGATTTCTCTGAGTACCATTTGTCCTTTATTGGATATAGCTAGAGGGTGGAGGTAGTTTGCCTCTAGAACTCATTGTGCATTAGTGAACTATTGAGCAGCTAGTGAGTGGAGGAAGAAGAACCTCTAGAGTCCCTTTTTCAGTTGGTAGAATGGTATTTATTCCCTAGAGAAAGACCACCTCAGACCATTGGAATATATATATTGGGGGTGGAAAGTAGCTTGGTTGTAGTTGCCTATGGTTGGGTGGAGAGTCCTTGTCCCAAACTCAATTGCCCTACAAATTTGAATATAAGTGTCCTTTTTTACTTGTGTAAATGTTAATGAATTTATGATGCATTTCTCCTTTGAAATGGCTCTAGATTTATGGACTGGAACAATGTTATTAATTTAATGAGTATGTGGCTACATCCTTATGTGGAAATGGCACTTATTTTTGAGACGATATCATATGTGTATAAATACTACATCTCTCATATGAATGTTGTTATTAAATATTTCAAGTGAGTGTGTGCATCTTGACTGGAAATGAAGTGTTGTGTGAAATGCTTGGTATTGTTATTCATAACATATAATAAGCAACATAATGTGTAATATTTTACTTTATAACGAGGATTATGCTATAAGCTTGAACTAGAAACTTGTTCTATATGAAATGCTTAACTATGTTGTTAACAAAAATATGTAAATAATATGAAGATATTATAAAATGCTACAAGTAGTGGAAGGATCCATGAGGATCTGGATTAAAACTTGGAAACATGGGGCATAAAGATCCCTTCTATTAATATCAGGTGATTTCATAAGAGAGTGTCTTCTTAGCAGGGTTTGTGTATATACACAGTTAATTATTCATCTAGTGATAAGCCTCTAAAGATACACAGGTGGCATTGCATTAATGTTGGAAGAGTTATTTCCTATTTTAAGGTTAAGGATATCTCAAAACCCTTGCATGAAGGCTTGGTCATCCTTCCATTTTTAGTATCATGGAGGTCTTCAATGAGTTTCCTAGTGTTGTTGGTTAGTTCCTGGAAGCCCCTGCATAATTCCATATAGCCTCTTGTAGGATTTCTTAGGAGTTTAAACCCCCTGGCATGTGGCATGAGAGGTGGAGGCCCATCAGGATTTCATTACCTCTAACAGGGAGTGGCCACAAGAGTGCCTATGCCAGCATGATTTTAATTCCCTATCCACATATAGGGAAATTCTAAGGGCTAGGAACTCATTGGAGTGGATTTCTCCCAATCTCAAGAGAGGTAACATTGTAGGGTGTAGATATAAGTCTTTCAGATTAATCACATTGATTAATATGAAAGACTTATATCTACATTATGGATCACAAAAGTCTTAGATATAACATTGTAGGGTGCGTTAGAAATCCACCAATGCTAGTAACGAATGTTGGTGTTGATCTTGATGTTTATAAAACCTATGTGGTTGACTCATGGATGAAATGAACCACAAGAAGAAATATGTGAAGATTTGGAGCAAGCCCTCATGATGACCATTGAAATCCAAATCGAGCACATTTCTTAAGGATGGGTAGATTTCCTTTAATTGGTCCATGGCGGATATTGAAGGCAAGCAGTGTTGTTGTGAAAGAGGGTCAGGACTTAGTTATATAATAATGTTGACCACCTTATCTATTAATCATGCCAAAACCTAGCCGTGGATTCTTGGTATTGTCATGCCTAATTTCTCCTCTAGTGCATTTGGAAAAAGATATAATGACACGGCCTTGAGGTAAATCCTGAAAGGTTTACCATAAAGGTTTATTTTCCATAACAATGGGATCGATTTTTCAGAGCCTCGTGAACCACCTTCTGAAACCATATCTTAGAAAATTTGTCCTGGTTTTTTTTAATGACTTTCTCATCTAAAACATAACATGGGACAAACACCTTTAGCATGTTTACCATACATTCTACCTACTCCAAGATCACAAATTATTTGCCAAATTATTGAAGTGTTCCATTGGCATGGAAGAAGTAGAGTATTTGGGACACTTTGTTGGTCGTGAAGGATTGAGGATTGATCCAAAAAAGATTGATCCAATGCAATATTGGCCCCAACCAAAAACCTTGAAGAATTTGAGGGGATTTCTAGGTCTCACAAGATACTATCACAAATTTGTGAGAAATTATGAATGCATTGCTAGACCCCTCATTAATTTTCTTAAGAAAAAATCATTTCTCTGGACTGACGCGGCTCAACGGGCCTTTTTGGATCCCAAACAAGCCATGTGCTCCACCCTAGTATTGTCCTTACCATATTTCACAAAACCTTTTATGATTGAATGTGATGCTTCAGGTATGGGCATTGGCGTAGTATTAATGCATTAAGGTAGACCATTGGCTTTCACCAATCAACAACTCAGTGGAAAACATATGGGTCAATATACATATGAGAAAGAAATGATGGCCATCTTACATGTAGAAGAAACTTGTTGACCATACTTATTGGGGTGTTGTTTCCATATCCACACTAATCATCATAACCTAAAATATTTCCTAAATCAACATTTATCATATCCACAACAAAATAAATGGCTTGCAAAAATGCTAGGATATGATTATGAGATAATTTACAAGAAGGGGCATGACAATTTAGTGGTTGATGCCTTATTGCGCCAATTTGAGGAAGAAGTCACCATGTTATCCCTATGTCAACCCATATGAGATTGGATTGAAGTAGCCCTTCATGAATGGTTCTCCTACCCCTATTTTTCCCATATCATTAACAGATTACGAGTAGATCTTAATTCCTCAGAGGATTACTCTTAGAAGGATGAGGTTCTTCGTTATAGGATTGGGTAGTGCTATTCCTGACCTCCACCCTCAAACCCCACATATTGGAAGAGTTACACTCCTCTCTAGTTGTTGGACATTCAAGATTTTAGAAGACTAATGCACAAGCATGTTGCTCTTTCTTGTGGACCAGCGTGAAGCATGGCATTCTTACTTTTGTTGTTGAATGTGAAGTATGCAAACCTAACAAAGGGGAAACAATCAAGCTATTGGGAACCTTGCAACCATTTCCACTCCCTACCTACATCTGAATAGATGTTTCCATGGATTTCATTACAAGTCTCCCAAATTTAGGCAACAAATAATCATCATGGTGGTTATTGACATAGTTTCCAAATATGCCCATTTTTGAGCTCTACTACACCCATTTACCCCAACATTGGTGGCTCAGTTTTTCATGGAGAAAATATTGAAATTGCATGGCATGCCAACTTCCGTTGTGTCTGATCGATACCCCACTTTCACCCGAAATTTTGTGGTGTGAAATTTTCAAACTACAGGGAACGCAACTCCAACTGAGTACAACTTATCATCCCCAAACTGATGGTCAAATAGAAGCATTCAAAACATGTTTGGAGAACTAGCTAAGAGGCTTCGCTTCAGACAAGAAACATCAATGGGTATAGTGATTTTCTTTAGCTAAATTGTGGTCTAATATTAACTATCATGAAGCCAACAAGATGATTCCATATGAGGTAATGTATGGCCAACAACCACCTTCACTAGCTTCTTATATCCCCAGATCTTCAAAGTATAGGCAATTGATCAACTCTTATAGAACTATGTTGCCATGATCTCTCATCTCAAAGATAATCCACATCAACATGAGAATTGAATGAAGCAATAGGTTGACCAAAAACATTTAGAGATGTCATTTCAAGTAGGCGACCATGTGTTCCTACAACTCCAATCTTATAAGCATACCTCTCTCAAAGAAAAGGGCTTCCAAAAACTAGCCCCAAAATTTGATGGGTCGTATTAGGTACTTTAGCGTATAGGAGCTTTCACTTACAAAATGGCCCTACCAAGTACTTCAAAAAAGTTGGAAATAATTAATTCCTACTTATCTATGGTTGTAATTTCCTAATTGAGGAGTTTTTTCCTACATAATAGGAATAAGCTAGAATATAGTTTCTCCTAGTTTAGTGTGTGGTTGAGAGAATCTTTCAACCACACTACTGTACGTCTAAGATAGCATTCCTATCTTGAGACTATTGATTGTATAAATATGTGTGTAATTTTCTCATTCAACAATTAATAGAATATATTGGTTGTGCCAATTTTATCTTGGTATCAGAGCCTGTGAGGGCCTGGCCCCTCCTGGGCTAAGAAAATAAAGAGTTTATTATATGTTGTCTGTCCATCAATTTTTTTTTTTTTTTGTATGGTATGTTCAAGTGCTTGATCGAACCTGTGTTGATCGACTATGGAGGCGTTATCTCTTGTTTGCGTGGACGTTAGGTAGCTATCTGTGAGCACAGGATTTCACGTGTTCATGTTCTACTGGTTCGCGTGTTCTACTGCGTTTGGAAGACAGTGATGCTTTACCCCTATTGTCAACAGAAAAATCAGGGATAGCAGAAGTGGCGTCTGGATCTGGTATCCCTAGTGCAGTTTTCAATCTGGCGACGACTGTAATTGGTGCAGGAATTATGGCACTACCTGCAACAATGAAAGTTTTGGGTCTGCCATTATGCTTTGCAGTGATAATCCTGATGGGTATTCTCTCGGAAATAAGCATTGAGTTGCTGGTCGAGTTATGGTGAAACTGTTGAATCTGTTTGTGGGCACCGTGCCAGGGATTTGTCAAAGATTTGTATTATTGTAAACAATGCAGGGATTATGATTGTTTATTTAATTATCATGGGAGATGTGATGTCCGGATCTTCGTATCACCAAGGGTTTTTTGATCAATGGATAGGAAAGGAAGGGTGGTGGAGTGATCGGAGGCTGATAGTTTTTCATCACAATGGTATTTGTTCTGGCGCCTCTCTGTGCTCTTAAGGAGATAGATTCATTGAAATTCACATCTGCTGCATCTGTTGCACTTGGAGTTGTTTTTGTTGTTTTTTCATCAATTATTGCCTTTGTTAGGCTTATAGAGGGCAAGATCGAGAGGCCTCGGCTGCTTCCTGACGTTGGGTCCAAAAGGGCTATTTTGGATCTTCTCGTGGTAATCAATGCATCCATATGTCATTTCAATATACAACCGATCTATAATGAAATGCAGGATAGAACGCCTGCTAAGATGAACAGGGTTGAAAGGATCACCACAGTGCTGTGTGTGTTGGTGTATTAATTTGCTGCAATATCAGACAATGGATTGCATGGTCTTCTAGGGATCGAAGCCCCTCTCTGAGAGCAACAGGAGGATCATTGTGTGGATTGATAGCATTGCAATGGCAGCGTGGATCCTTGATCAAAGTGGTTTCGTTTATCAAAGTGGTATCATTGATCAAAGTGGCATCGGAGCGATGCGACAAAGGAGGTGCAGAGAGTGAAAGACGAGCTACTGTATCCGCTCGTGGAGCTGTGTGTGGCAGCTGAGACTATATCGGCTCGTGGAGCATTGATTTGAGGAGGCATGATGTTGATCGGAGGAGGCATGGTGTGGCTGCAGTGGCATCGTTCGATCTGATGGTGGATCGTTGTGTGTGAGAATCGCTGGTATGTGGATCAGTCGCTACGTGGATCGCCTTTGTGGATTCACTTCAATTCCTCTGTTTTTTTAATAGTGCAGACAATTCTTGACTTGTGGTTGGTGTAGACTTGGGTTCTTGGGACTTGGTCTTTTGGTTTGTGTCGAAACAGTCTATGTCTATTTTGGGCCTCAAATCAATAATATCGTTGAAGCAGTCTTCTAAGACCTGGTAGCTGCAAGGTCGATTGCTGTATTGTGGCTGAGGTGGAGGAAAATTCTGTTATGGAGGGTATGTGTGTTGTTTTCGAGGTCCCCTAGAAATGGATCTTTGAGGTGTATATTTGTGGCCGGTTGTCTTGAATTCGATGGCCATGATGCCAGCAAGGAAGAAGCGGCTTTCGATTGGGACTTTCATTCCCCCTGTAACGCTTTCGCCGATGTCTCTGGTAAATGCGCTCCTGGTTCTTGCACAGGAGATCGGGTGGTGTTGGAAACCCTAGCTTTTGTCTATTCAAATGATTAGGATGAGCTGGGAAGATGACAACATTGGCCCCGACGTGGCTGCTGCAGGTCGTTTGGTGAGCGATTACATTGGCAGAGATGCTGGTTGTTTCGGCACTTCTTCTGATTTGGAGGAAACTCTCGAAGCCTCTCGTTACTCTAGTCATCCTTACTCTTCTCCTCCCAAAGAGTGGCCCCATCCGATTGAAGTGGTTAATGCTAGAGAATTGCCACCAGTTCTGGTAGACCGTTACAATGAAGCTGGAGGTGAAGGGACAACTCTTTGTGGTATATTTCCTGAAATTCGAAGGGCCTGGGCTTCTATTGACAACTCTCTATTTCTTTGGCGGTTTGATAAATGGGATGGACAGTGCCCAGAGTATAGTGGTGAGGAGCAACCCATTTGTGCTGTTGGTCTTGCCAAAGCTAAGCCTGGAATTTTTGTGGAAGCCATACAATATCTTTTGGTCCTAGCTACTCCTATCGAGTTGATTTTGCTGGGCGTATGCTGCAGTAGTAGTGGTGATGGAATAGATCCGTATGCGGAACTGTCTTTGCAACCATTACCGGAGTATACAATACCATCCGATCGTGTAACCATGACTTGTGTGGCATGCCAGAGGAAAAATACTGCGGGCATCACTAGATGGATAAAGGTTTTGTCCATTCTGTTTGAAGTGGTGAAGGACTCCACAGTGCCGTTGCCTCCGTCGGCCGTGTTGTGTTCCAATGAGATGTATATTATGTTACAGAGGACCAAGATGTTTCTTGAGGATTGGTGGTGGTGCTGTTGTGTTTTTGTAGTGGCAGCCCTGCGTGGAGAAGATTGTTGGGTCCCAGAACACTCCAGGATTGGAGGAGATCGGCCCGGTGGTGTGTGTCGAGCAGGCGGCCAATTGCAGATCACTCGTTATGATTCATGATATTTCTCGACTCTAAATAGTTGCTGTTTTTTTTGGGAAATAATCATCTTTGGGCAAAGATAGAGAAATTTGATATTTTGTCAACCGAAAAGTCTATTTTTTATGTCTTGGAATCATGGATAATATTATTGAGCCTTATTGAGCCTAGCTAACTCAATTTAGGCAAAGTTATTTTGTTAGAATTTGCAACTCTAACAAATGACATGTTAAGCATGGAGTTCCAAGAAGTTATTTGACAAAGATGCCCAAGATGTGAACTTGGGATAAAGGAGTAGCAACAACAGTTATGGTGGACAACAAAGTAGATTTTTTGTTTATTGTGGTTTTTGGAATAGACTCCCTAGCATATTATTGTAATAGTCATTGTATGTACTAGAAACTCCAAATGTTGAATGTAATCCTTGTAAAGGCATTTGAAAGTTCGTGGTGATCTCAAAACCACTTTGTAATGGTTTGTGGTCAGCCTGAAACCATCTTTTGTCACTGTAATGTGATGGTTGGTGGTGAACTAGAAACCATCTATAGAGTCCTAGTGGCTACAAGATTTGCCCGGTGGTGGCATATTGAAGTTGGTGGATTTGCACGGTGGTGGTAAATTGGACTTGCCCGGTGGTGGCAGATTGTCTTTGTGGCTGAATCGCCTATGTGGCTTGAGGTGCCTTTGTGGCTATGTATACATAGGAGCTTTGTGCTTGTAGGAGCAGCTGGACTGCACTAACACCTGACTCGGACTCAGATGATTTTTTCCGAGTAGAAGGGGATTGGCGCGCTTTTCGCGCTGACAGCAGTGCCAGAAAGGCCAACTTCCGCGACTGTTAGGCCATTAATCGCGCCAATGGGCGCAGGTTTATCATTCAGGATTGCGCCAATTCACCTTCGAGGGGATCTGCGGGAAGCCTCAACTTCGTTTGACGGTCTGCAAGGGGTGCAGGATCGGAGAAGTTACAGATCTATCTGGGAGAGGCGGATCGGATCAATTTTGATCAAATAAATTTTTCGGCTGTATTGGAAATGCCAAATTTGGAGATTGTGGATCTGTCCGAAGACGGAAAACTGTGTTTTTGGAGGTTTTGTACATGCAATTCATGTGATGATGGTGGATTTGACTATCATGACAAGTAGTCATTAAGGGGGGGAGTTGGAAATAATTAATTCCTACTTGTCTATGGTTGTAATTTCCTAATTGAGGAGTTTGTTCCTACATAATAGGAATAAGCTAGAATATAGTTTCTCCTAGTTTTTCATCACAATGGTATTTGTTCTGGCGCCTCTCTGTGCTCTTAAGAAGATAGATTCATTGAAATTCACATCTGCTGCATCTGTTGTACTTGCAGTTGTTTTTGTTGTTTTGTCATCAATTATTGCCTTTGTTAGGTTTATAGAGGGCAAGATTGAGAGGCCTTAGCTATATTGGAAACACCAAATTTGCAGATTGTGGATCTATCCGAAGATGGAAAACTGTGTTTTTGGAGGTTTTGTACATGCAATTCATGTGGATGATGGTGGATTTGACTATCATA